>JASEVX010000002.1:12195038-12355038 GCA_031761405.1 Serripes groenlandicus
TTAGCTGCTTGCTTCACAGTGCACATCATACCACACGCTAATGGTTTAGCTGCATGCTTACAGTGCACATTCAACACTAACGCTAATGGTTTAGCTGCTTCCTTACAGTGCACATCAATACCAACGCTAATGTTTAGCTGCTTCCTTACAGTGCACATGCAACGATGGTCCTAACGCTAATGGTTTAGCTGCTTGCTTACAGTGCACATCAATACCACGCCTAATGGTTTAGCTGCAATGCTTACAGTGTCAGCAGTCACATCAACAACGCTAATGGTTTAGGCTGGCATAGCTTACAGTACACATCAACACCAACGCTAATGGTTTAGCTGCTTGCTTACAGTGCACATCAATACCAACGCTAATGGTTTAGCTGAATGCTTACAGTGCACATCAATACCAACGCTAATGGTTTAGCTGCTTGCTTACAGTGCACATCAACACCAACGCTAATGGTTTAGCTGCTTGCTTACAGTGCACATCAACACCAACGCTAATGGTTTAGCTGCTTCCTTACAGTGCACATCAATACCAACGCTAATGGTTTAGCTGCTTGCTTACAGTGCACATCAACACCAACGCTAATGGTTTAGCTGCATGCTTACAGTGCACATCAATACCAACGCTAATGGTTTAGCTGCTTGCTTACAGTGCACATCAACACCAACGCTAATGGTTTAGCTGCTTTCTTACAGTGGACATCAACACCAACGCTAATGGTTTAGCTGCATGCTTACAGTGCACATCAATACCAACGCTAATGGTTTAGCTGCTTGCTTACAGTGCACATCAACACCAACGTTAATGGTTTAGCTGCTTGCTTACAGTACACATCAACACCGATCCCCGCACCAACACATTCTTGCAGATTTGAATTGACATTTTGCAAACCAAATTAGCCTTTGCTTTAGTTCGGTCTTTTGACCATCCACACTTTCAAGACGTTTGTTTTTAGTTTTTAAAGTTTGTTTAAAAAAACATGGGAGAGCCTACATGCAGTAAAAGATACAATTACTCTCAACAAATATAAGACATACTAAGTATTATAATTAAGAATATAATATATATAAATAATAATATTTCCTTTCCCACATACAGCACACCCTGCAGCAGACGACTTTAAAAACAGAATGACAAAAACCTAAAAAAACCTCAATAAAAGATAGCTTAATTGTTAAATAAAGATGAAAACATTGTGGCCAAAGAAGATGAAATTGCTCATCATGAGCAATTTCACAATTGGCCACAATGTTTTCAAAAGTCGTCTGCTGCTTTTGCGTCAAAATGCGTCTGCAGGAGGGAAAGGGTTAACATGAGAGGGAGAAACTACTCATAATGAGTCAATTTCACAATTTCACAATTTCACAGTATTTCTATATGTTTCTACTTTCATGGGCGCCAGATATCGTCTGTGTTAGGGTATTCATTAACCATTTAAATTCTGAATTTTTCAAAATGGACTTGTCCATTGTAAATTTCGTCATCAGTTGCTTTGTCTTGATGATGATGTTGTTGTTGTTGTTGTTGTTGTTATTGTTGTTTTGTGAAGGTAAATAGCTGACCCTTGCATGTCAAAAGTCTGATTTTATTCACTACCCCAATCAACTTGAACTTGACCATTGACATGATTTGTTGAACAAGGTAAGAGATAACTTTAGCCTTGACATGGTAACTTTACTTCCACACAGACGCTTTCTGACGTTACCACAGAACACGATTTTTTCCAGCATTGAGCTATTGCCTTTTTTCCCACAATGTTTTCAACTTTTTTCAATAACGATACTTTTCATTTCAAGAGATATTCCATATATTTGCCCAGATTCTTTCAACGTTGTTTGCCGTAGATTTCTCAGAGTTAAAGTCTTACTTTTTACATGCAACGGTCAGAAATTTAGACCTACTTATTCATAAAAAAAAAACCAGTGAATACATTTTCTTTTGCCCGTCAGTACACACTAATTGCATACTCCTTTACAAATAATTTCACGTTTCGTTTATTCTTTGACAACTTCATTGAACTGTCGACATATAGGTTAGCGATAACTTTATATTTCTACGTGAACAGTAGCTGCACAGCCGAATTACACAAAGTCGACTTTTCCATGTTGAAAATTTAACCATTCGATTTTTCATCCAATGGGAAATTTGGTGAAAGTTAATGTCTAAGTGGCAAACAATGCCGAGCTGTCTAACCATAATCTGCATTGTTTGCAAAAGCCTTTTAAAGCCCTTGAAAGCGAAAGGGTTAATCCTTTCCCTCATATAGACGCTTTCTGACGCCTCTGTAGCAGACGGTTTTTTGAAAACATAGTGACAAAAGTAGAAATTGCTCAAAACGAGCAATTTCTCCTTTTGCCACAATGTTTTCCACTTTTTGTCATAGGTTATCCATTCAATTACAGAGATTTTCCATTTTATCACAAAATATGTTCAAAGTCGTCTGCTGCATAATTGTTGTATAAGGGAAAAGGGTTAAAGTAAGTTTTGGAAAAAGTAATGAGATATTTTTCCGTCGAGATTTCTTATTGACCCAATGGAATAAAGTTTCAAAAAGAGCAAGCTCTACCATTTCAACAACGTTTCTTATTCTGTATTCAAACAATTCATTCGAATGTCCGCTCGTCGCATATTTGTCCACAGTTGTCTTCAAAATAGAGGCGAATAAAAAAAAAAGCAGAAATTCCATATTCATAGCAGAAAGTTCAAACAAGACAATGTATAGAATATTAAATGAACCTACCTGACAAAAGACGACTAATGCACCAGCTAGCTTATGTGTTTCTGTTGTCTAACCACCAACGAAAAAAAAAAGGTATGATTTTCGTCTGGTATCGGCAGACGACACTTTTTATAAAAATCACAATTTTTACTACAGCGTACCCGATATTGTCCTGTAAAGTCACAACCCCTCCCTGCACAAAAAAAAAAAGAAACAGACCCTAAACTGGTTTGAAAGTAAACATTTAAGGTAATACTGTTAAAACTTATTCATCCGCAGAGAACGTCATTTGCATATCCTTAAGCGATCCTTTGCGGCATCCACACGGTTTCAATTTATCCAATACTCTTATTTTTATTTTTTGGAACACTGCCAGCATTACGGATACACATAGGTTTTGTTTTTGAAAACATAGTGACAAAAGAAGAAATTGCACAAAACGTGCAATTTCTCCTTTTGCCACAATGTTTTCCACTGTTTGTATGGTGTTTTACGCCGCCTTCAACAATGGTTCAATTATATCACGGCGTTTCTTTGGTAAGTTACAAACATTTCTGATTCATTTGTCCTGATTGATTGATTTGGGTTTAACGCCGTTTTTTTAACAATTTCTCAGTTATATCACGGCGGCCAGTTCACCTACTGATGTGTTTCCTGGTTTTCTCACACCAGTACTCCACACAACAATCTTCCCAAGCAACTGGCTGCTTTTCCACATAGACTTAGCCCTATTGGTGGAAGACGAATGACGCATGTCGCAATGACTTTTGTCAACCGTCGGAAAGAAAGTTGGCCGAGGCGGGATTCGAACTCACAACCCCTGGATTGACAGCCCGCGTCGTTACCGACTGAGCTACCGGGACTCGACTCATTTGTCCTGACACCTGCGAGTCAGTTGTAATGCTTACCCCACAACCCTGAATGTCAAGGGGGAATGCAGTTACTACTTTATTATAAGTCTTATTGTTTTTTAGGTGAAGAAAAGCTATTATTACACATTATTAGAATTAACGCTTTCCCTCATACGACAGATCTGCAGCTGACGACTTTGAACGTATGTTGTCAAAACATAGAAAATCTCCATAATTAAATAGATAACCTATGACAAAAAGTGGAAAACATAGTGGCAAAAGGAGAAATTGCACGTTTTGTGCAATTTCTTCTTTTGTCTCTATGTTTTCAAAAAAGCCGTCTGCTGCAGAGGCGTCAGAAAGCGTCTATATGAGGGAAAGGGTTAAGATAATTATTCATAATTTCTTTAAAATGGTCTACATTGCACTTATTCATTTAAAGGTTAAAGAAAAAAGACACGAAGTGCAATGAAGGATAATTTTCGGACTGGGTTTTGACGGAAAAGAGACGTTTAAAATACACGGCTGAATGGCCATAACCCTTAAGCCAGTAATATTCTGTAAACCATATTAACGCTTTCCCGCATATTACAAATCTGCAGCAGACGACGAAAACATCTATATAAATGAAAGTATTCAAAGCCGTCTGATCCATATTTGTTGTATGTTGGACAGGGATAACATATTCTAGACCGGTTCCACGAAACAGGCGACATATGAAGCATTTTAGACCGACACTTTTTTGACAACATTGTGAGAAAAGGGGAGAATATGATAGAAACATGGAATTTCAACTTATCCAGCAAAGCTTTCAACCCTTTCAACATTTCTTCTTCACACAATGTATTCAAAATTCGTCTGCTGCAATTTCGTCCATTCAATTATAGAGATTTTCCATCTTTTGACAAAATATGTTCAAAGTCGTCTGCTGCAGAATTGTCGTATTAGGAAAAGGGTTAATAATGTTTCGTTAGTCATCAGCTGCATAGGCATTAACTATCGTCTGCGTTTCAGAAAGGAGGCCGTCTTAACCCTTTCCCTCATACGACAAGTCTGCAGCAGACGACTTTGAACGTTTTTTTGTCAAAACATAGAAAATCTCCATAATTGAATGGATAACCTATGACAAAAAGTGGAAAACATTGTGGCAAAAGGAGAAATTGCACGTTTTGTGCAATTTCTTCTTTTGTCACTATGTTTTCAAAAAGCCGTCTGATGCAGAGGCGTCAGAAAACGTCTATATGAGGGAAAGGGTTAAAAGGGACATTGACCGAATTCAGTTTACGGATTAAAGCCGTTTATACGTTTTGCTATTTAAATTTAAAACGTCTGCGCAAAACTGCCCTCGTCTAAATTCGTAACCTCAATTTGTTCCGTAAAATATCCGAGTGGGACACAATTTGTGAGAAAACTTTATATATTAAAGGGCGGCTTCAAATAGCACAGGTAAATAAGATTCAAGAAATGTTTCATAATTAAAAATTAACACTTATTCAGCGAAAGCTGTTTAACTTCAGTTTTGACCTAGATGTTAAACAAATGATCTAGATTGTAGACCAATCAAATGTTTTATTCAATGAATATTGTCGAAATAATAAAGGAAATGAAACGTTTTGATTGGTTCATAGTTAAGTTGGCGGTCCTACGAGAGGCACTAATAAGGTGAAGTTTTAAAATGAAATGTTCTGCATACTTACCTTTAATTGTTTTCCTTAAGAAACACATTTCAGTGAAAGAAATCAGTGAAAACGTATGAAATATAATATATTAAGGGCAATATATTAATTTCTTTTGAAACATGATAAGTTTTCAGTTATTTACCGTCAATTGCAACTTATACACCTCTTGGGAGCCTCGCGTAATCTCTAGTCATGTGACGTGTTCTCGGCCTTGAATGCGCATATCCATTTCTTAGTGTTTTCTCATATTGATCGCCGTTTATCTTTTTTAAATATATTTCTTGTTTTTAAGCTACGGCAATATATATATATATATATCGAGGGCTTGGCTTGAAACGGTTGTAACTAAAAACCTATTTTGAAAACTCTGGTTTAGGGGCAATTTTGACCCCTTTGTAAACAATGCAAATTTAGGTGCCATTGCTCAGAACGAGCAATGGCACCTAAATTTCCATTGTTTACAAAGAAAAATGATTTAACGCTTTGAAGACTTTAAGGCGAGGTGATTAACCTTGCTAAAAAAAATACCAATTATAGTTACAACCGTTTCACGCCAAGCCCTCGATATGAAATGATGGTATGTACAGCGGTCTCGGTATAAATTGCATATGCGAAAACTCGAACCATTTCCTGAAACGGATCCGTCTTTCGAAAACAGCGTAGCAGCAGTTCTGATGGCTCCCTATGACTTTTGCGCTAATTTCCTAATATGATTTGATCACTGGTTGCTTTTCATAATACACACCTTTAACAGTATGAATGAATTAATCACGAAGTTGACAATACATTTATCAATTTAGCCTCCTGTGAATTTTCTGTCTCAGGAATCATTACTCTATACCTTTATTCACCTGAGACGGAATATATCGGTCCGGATTAGGCTGCGTGGACTGCGCAAGCAGATCTGGGTCGATATATTACGCAGAGTCCATAATGTTAGTTTTCTCGTGGGACGGCTCACATTTAGACGTAAAGTGAAGACTCTGGTGAGACTGGATGGGTGCGCAATATCGTCAGAGTCTACACTGTACGCTGATGCGTTTAGACCGCTATTCGCCTGACTCGCCATATAGACTGTTAAACAGCCCAGTCATGTATACGTATAGTGAAGACTCTGGTGAGACTGGATGGGTGCGCCGTATCGTCAGAGTCTTCACTGTACGCTGATGCATTAAGACATCTTTTCGCCAGACTCGTGTTATTTGTTTTCAATAGATCTATATTTGTGATCTTTTCTATTAAGACAAACGAGGTGAAAAGGTCATATGTCTGAAAAACGTTCGTATCCATGCTTCTACCCTAGGGCAAGGTAAAAAGCGACATAGATTTAATCGCCTAATAAACTTTTGTATAACTTTTATTTGAATGAACTCATCCAAAAATTGAAAATATTATAGATACAATGTATGTAACACGAAAAAGCAAAGATTCAGTTAAATAAGTGCCTCCTCCGCGGGATCTCCATTTTGTAATTTAAACGCACCATAGGAAGCATTTAGCATTAGGAGAACGGTTTTTTAACAATAGCAAAAACAGCCAAGATTTCAATGAAATGTTATGGTAGCGAACGATACCCTTTCAACCAATCAAAGTATAGCTTTTCTTTTCACTCATGGTTCGAGCCGTTAAAAACCATGAGATGGTACTACCAAACTGCTGCACTGAACGAAAATACAAGGACTTGCAAGGAAGGTAAAAAGGTGAGTATTAACATGGCCAACCAGCTTAAATCCTTACAAAAGTCAATTATTACATCACTGTCAACATCCGCCGTGGTTGAGTGGTTAGCGTCGGGGATTTTAAACCGGGTCATGTTGGAGTGCCCTTGGCCAAGGTACATTTTCTAGCCTAGTACTGGTTTGTTTACCCAGGGATCATGAGCACGTAAGCTGTCGCCGTGATATAACTTAAGTAATGTTGTAAACGTCGTAAATCCCCATAAAACACACAAAACGGACACCCACAAGATTAACATCATAAAAAGGGAAAATAATAGTAGCATCCGTAATAGGTGGAGGTGAGTTTCATATCACTTTTCCTCCAATATCTCCAAAATAAATAGAGAATAACTAACTGCATGTTTTTGATATAGAATTTATGTCACTCGGGAAAAAAGGGGTAATTTTACACCAAATTACCCCTTTTTTCCCGAGTGACATAAATTCTATATCAAAAACATGCAGTTAGTTATTCTATTTATTATATATATGGAATAAATCTCCCCTTTATTTTAAAGAAACATATAACAAAAATTGACTTGGCCTTAGGCGTATGAATGTTACGTAACCAATGACTGCAGTTCCATGGCTGTTCCATTAATGTTTACGCCGCACGTTTAAATCAATGTTTTATTTCATTCTTTATATTTTCTTTTGTAAGTTTCTTAAGATGTCTCTTAGGATAACATCTTAAAATATAATTGAAATACATTTTTATCTTATTTTCACTTTAATAATGATCAAAAATCATACTATCAACATTTTAAGTAAACATAAAAAAGTAGTTCCGGCAAAAATGATATCATCACTAGTGATGATATAAAAAAACTAAAAGTGTTATCGTCTCAGTGTTAGTTATCATTTTTTTTAAAATTGATATTAATTTTATGTCAATTAAATTTAAATGCAAAATTTGGATCTATCCAAATGTTGCATTTAAATTTTATTGACATATGTAATTAAGTCATCTCTCATAATGTCGAACTCTTTTGGACATTTAAAAACAATCGACATAAACAAAGTTCGATATATAAATAGAAATCGAAACTTCTTGGACATATCTGACATAAAAAGAACACTGTATCGATATAACGGGAACCTCGAGACTTCCGATGTCGACATAATGAGAGCGGACTGTAAGTCTGCTGCAGATGCATCTAAGTGATATTTCATCCTCCCTTATACCTTATAATAATTGTTAGTAGATGAATATAAGTATGGAGATGCATGATATACAGTCAACGCTAGTTAATTCAAAGTCTAACATTCTAAGAATATCCTATGATCATTCAGCATCATTTTTCTTTTACCACAATGTTATATTTTAAATATTTATTTTTTTGGCTCTTGTTTTTTAAATTTAGTTTACATATTACAAAGATTTGTTGTCAGTTACAATTCATTATGTATACATAATACACAGAATTGACGAAAATATATAGTTATGTAACTAGAATGTTATATTTTAATTATTTTTTTTGCTCTTGTTTTTTTTTTATTACATTTAGTTTACATATATATTACAAATATTTGTTGTCAGTTACAAAATATAATGTTTACATATTACAAAGATTTGTTGTCAGTTACAAAACACAATGTATACATAATACACAGAATTGACGAAAACATAGTTATGTAACCAGAATATGTAACCCACTGTGCGGATATGAAAACCTTTTCTTCCTTCTTCTTGTTGGCCTTGACCTAATGTGTTACTAGTAGATCTACTACATAACCTGTTAAAAACCTTGATCGTGACATGTTATATGTATTTATGGAATTGCACCTAATACAATAAACATGTGTAACAAAAGCTTATCTCATTGCACACTATATACAAAACATAACGAAACAGGAGTGTAAAATTGTCAGTATAAACCTGACCCCCCTTTAACCCTTTCCCTCATAAAGACGCTTTCTGACGCCTCTGCAGCAGACGGCTTTTGGAAAACATAGTGACAAAAAAAGAAATTGCTCACAACGAGCAATTTCTCCTTTTGACACAATGTTTTCCACTTTTAATCATAGGTTATCCATTCAATTACAGAGATTTTCTACTTTTTGACAAAATATATTAAAAGTCGTCTGCTGCAGAATTGTCGTATGAGGGAAAGGGTTAACTCTTTCTACATACGACACTTCTGCAGCTGACGACTTTGAAAACATCCAGACAAAAAAGTGGACATATCTTTGAATGTCTTTGAATGGAAGTTTATTACGGAATAGAGTTGAGAACACTAATACAACAGTAGTCATTGCTCATCATTCGTGTCACATTGTTTTCACAAGGCATCTGCTGCAGATGCGTCAACATGGGAATGAAAATGGAAAAGAGTTAAATGGCACAACAAACAAACCTAGATAATTACAACAAGTGTCTCACGTTCAGACCGGAAGTTTCAACAGATATATAATGCGCTGACCGGTTAACCCTTTCCCTCATACGGCAATTCTGCAGCAGACGACTTTGAACGTATTTTGTCAAAAAATAGAAAATCTCCATAATTGATAATGGATAACCTATGACAAAAAGTGGAAAACATTGTGGCAAAAGGAGAAATTGCTCGATTTGAGCAATTTCTTTTTTTGTCACTATGTTTTCCAAAAAGCCGTCAGATGCAGAGGCGTCAGAAAGCGTCTTTATGAGGGAAAGGGTTAAGACGTTGAAACAACAAGGCTCATAGCCAATTATAATTTCTTTTCCGACAATGCTTTCAACAGCGTGTTTCGAATATGGCGATACTATGTCGCAAACTAGATATAGGACGTAAAGTAAACTTGATACACCAATAAGGGTAACCTTTTCTGAAACAGAAGATTCACTACGTTTTTTGAATCAGGCGGATGTTCAAACCTTTGTGCAAAAGGAAAGAATTACTCAATAGGAGCTAGTCTCCTTTTTCTCCCAATATTTTCAACTTTGTTTCAAAGTTAAATTTCTAGTTTTCCAGGCGCTGTACGTTGCTTTACGTGCATAACAAGTAGACGACTATACACATAGCATATCATGTAAACGGTTATACAAACCGCGGTGAGATGTCTATACTTACGGGTATAGCACATATTATTTTCACGCTGACTGCGCATGAATACAAAAAAACGATCACATGAGTTTAAGAAATATAGTACATACACATGTATCTTAACCCGATTATTTATTTTTAGCAATTTTCGTGACAACATCTTATGTGACATACCCTTATTTCTATTTAGCATATTTCTTTACGCCAACGTAAACAACGAAATGTATTCAAAGTTTCGCTTAAAAAAGCCCAAAAAGAAAATATCATAACCCGATTTGGTGCACATTACTGAAGATATCATGTTGTAAATACAATTTTTTAGCAAGATCCTGTTGCTCTGTCGGAAAGCTACGCGGGCTGTTAACACAGGGGTTGTAATATCGTGTTGCTCTGTCGGAAAGCTACGCGGGCTGTTAACACAGGGGTTTTAAGATCGTGTTGCTCTGTCGGAAAGCTACGCGGGCTGTTAACACAGGGGTTGTAATATCATGTTGCTCTGTCGGAAAGCTACGCGGGCTGTTAACACAGGGGTTTTAAGATCGTGTTGCTCTGTCGGAAAGCTACGCGGGCTGTTAACACAGGGGTTGTAATATCATGTTGCTCTGTCGGAAAGCTACGCGGGCTGTTAACCCAGGGGTTGTAAGATCCTGTTGCTCTGTCGGAAAGCTACGGGGGCTGTTAACCCAGGGGTTGTAAGATCCTGTTGCTCTGTCGGAAAGCTACGCGGGCTGTTAACACAGGGGTTGTAATATCGTTTTGCTCTTTCGGAAAGCTACGCGGGCTGTTAACACAGGGGTTTTAGATCGAGGGGTTGTAAGATCCTGTTGCTCTGTCGGAAAGCTACGGGGGCTGTTAACCCAGGGGTTGTAAGATCCTGTTGCTCTGTCGGAAAGCTACGCGGGCTGTTAACCCAGGGGTTGTAAGATCGTGTTGCTCTGTCGGAAAGCTACGCGGGCTGTTAACACAGGGGTTGTAAGATCGTGTTGCTCTGTCGGAAAGCTACGCGGGCTGTTAACACAGGGGTTGTAATATCCTGTTGCTCTGTCGGAAAGCTACGGGGGCTATTAACCCAGTGGTTGTAATATCGTGTTGCTCTGTCGGAAAGCTACGCGGGCTGTTAACACAGGGGTTGTAGTATCGTGTTGCTCTGTCGGAAAGCTACGCGGGCTGTTAACCCAGGGGTTGTAAGATCGTGTTGCTCTGTCGGAAAGCTATGCGGGCTGTTAACCCAGGGTTGTAATATCCTGTTGCTCTGTCGGAAAGCTACGCGGGCTGTTAACCCAGGGGTTGTAAGATCGAACCTCAGATTGTCCAACATTCTTTCGAAAGTTTGACGAAAGTCATTTCGACGACCGTCAATCGTCTTCCTCGATTAGGTTAACAGTCTATGTGGAAAAGCAGCCAGTTGTTTGGAAAGACTGTTGTGTGTAGGTAGTGGTGTGAGAAAAGAGGGTTAACTGGTCGCCCATGATATGACTGAAAACTGGCTGAAATCCAACTCAATTATTCAAACATTAAATCAATCAAAAATGGTTTTTTAACTCTAGATTGTTAAAGTGATGTAGATCTAACTATGGACTGTCAACCACTTATTTCCCGAGCCACGGTAGCTCTGTCGGTAATCCAGGGGTTATGAGTTCGAATCCCAACTCGGCCAACATTCTTTCCGACGTTTGACAAAAGTCACTGAGACAAACGTCATTCGTCTTCATCAATGGGCTACACAGTATATGTGGAAAAGCAGCCAGTGGCTTGGTGGGTGGTGGTGTGAGAAAAGAGGGTTCACTGGTCGCCATGATATGACTGAAAACTGGCTTAAAGAGGCGGGGCGTTAAACCCATTTCAATTATTCAAGCCTTATCCCTTTTCCTCATACGACAATTCTGCAGCAGACGACTTTGAACATATTTTGTTCTCTATAATTGAATGGATAACCTATGACTAAAAATTGAAAACATTGTGACAAAAGGAGAAATTGCTCGTTTTGAGCAATTTCTTCTTTTTGCCGCAATGTTTTCAAAAAGAAGTCTGCTGCAGAGGCGTCAGAAAGCGTCTATATGAGGGGAAAGGGTTGAATCAATCAAAACAGGTTTCTTTGTATTCTAGAATGTTAATGTGAGGTAGATCTAACAACGGAATGTCATCAACCTTGTCCATCCGAGTCCAGAAAGGTAAAACTACTTCTCTTAACCCTTTCCCACATACAACACTTCTGCAGCAGAGACTTTGAAAACATATTGGCAAACATGTGAAATATTTCAATAAATGAGAGTTTAAACATTAAATAGAGTTGAAAACATTGTGGCCAAAGGGGAAATTGCTCATCATGAGCAATTTCACCTTTGGCCACAATTTTTTCAAAAGTCGTCTGCTGCTATTGCATCAAAATGCGTCTGCAGGTGGAAAAGGAGTACAATATAGTCCAGAAAGGTAAAACTACTTCTGTATACCCTTTCCTACATAAAACACTTATGCAGCAGACGACTTTGAAAACATATTGGCAAACATGTGAAATATCTCCATAAATGAGAGTTTAAACATTAGATGGAGTTGAACACATTGTGGCCAAAGGGGAAATTGCTCATTGGCCACATTTTTTTTTCAAAAATCGTCTGCTGCTATTGCGTCAATATGCGTCTGCAGGGGGGAAAGGAGTAAATGATATGTGCCCGTCCATGGAAACATGTACAAGTTGGCTTTTTGTGAACAAGTTTAGATTCCTGTTGGCTTTTGCTTCCGCATCGTCGGATCAATATCTACTCTGTTCAAATAATACATAATATAAGCTCGCTAGAAACGTATATCATCTTTTGTAGATTCTGATCAGCAGATGAAATCTGCAGGCTGATCTGAACCTATTGACGGGCTCATATGATGTACATGTATAATGGTTTTTAACTCGTTATGCCTGAGGTTAAGTTTGAAGTAGAACAATAATTTCAATACATTTTAAATGACACAAGTGACTCATAAATGTCTATTGATTGATAACATAAAGGAATCCGCTGTGCGACGTCGAGTGGATAGCGTCGGGGATTTCGAAACGGTCATGGTGGAGTGCCCTTGGGCAAGGCACATTTTCTAGCCTAGTACTGGTTTGTTTACCCAGGTTAATCATGAATAAGTGAACCGTCGCCGTGATATAACTGAACAATTGTTGAAAGCGGCGTAAGACCCCAATAAATAAATAAATAAATTGATAAAATAAGCTAAAACAGATGCTTAACCACGTGGTTCACTTGGTATAACACATTGCATAACACATTGTATAACACGGTATAACACATTGTATAACATGGTATAACACATTATATAGCACGGTATATAAGACCAATTATCGAATGATCTGTAGCATTGTATATTGTGTTTGACGCCGCTTTCAACGTAATGTCAGCAGAGGTCCAGATAAGGAAAGGGTACTCAGCTCTTTTCCCCACAATTTCTCTCTTATTATTAGAGTTATCCCTATGTTGTGGGTACTCAAAGGAATCGTCTCACCGAGACGTTTCTTTTGAGTACCCACAACATAGGGTTAGAGGGCGAAATAAGGATTTTAGAACATGTAATACGCCCTTATCTAGAGCTCTGTAATGTCAGTGGTATTATGGCATTTTATGTGTAAATTACCAGTACCATGAGCGCTGAAGAGAGCAGCCATTTCTACCATTTAAAATTTCTTTTTCCCACAATTTCTCTCTTATTATTAAAGTAATCCCTATGCAGTGGGTACTCAAATGAATCGTCTCACCGAGACGATTCTTTTGAGTACCCACAACATAGGGTTAGAAGGGTCAATTAATGAGTTTAGGACATGTAAATTGCCCCTTATCTAGAGCTCTGTTGTCAGTGGTATTTATGTGTAAATTACCAGTACAGCTGAGAAGCTATTCCTGACGCCAGCGAATCAAATATAACCATGAGCGCCGAAGAGAGCAGCCATTTCTACCATTAAAAAACTCGTTTTCCCACAATTTCTCTATTATTATTTAAGTTATCCCTATGTTGTGGTTACTCAAATGAATCGTCTCACCGAGACGATTCTTTTGAGTACCAACAACATAGGGTTAGAAAGTGTAAAATGCCCCTTTTCTAGAGCTCTGATGTCAGTGGTATTATGGCATTGGCTATTCCTGACGCCAGCCAATCAAATATAGCCATGAGCGCCGAAGAGAGCAGCCATTTCTACCATTTAAAAAACACACATTTGTTACTTCCCTAACGGGATTCGAACCCTTGTCTCTAGCTGGCGCGGCGCACGCATTGATCTGTAACTTAACCCTTTCCCTCATATAGACGCTTTCTGACGCCTCTGCAGCAGACGTCTTTTTGAAAACATAGTGTCTAAAGAAGAAATTGCTCAAAACGAGCAATTTCTCCTTTTGCCACAATGCTTTCCACTTTTGGTCATAGGTTATCCATTCAATTATAGAGATTTTCTATTTTTTGACAACATATGTTCAAAGTCGTCTGCTGCAGAATTGTCGTGTGAGGGAAAGGCTTAATCCAGACACACATTACGGTAATATGACTACCCTTCAATAAAGACAGCTGTTCTTGTGAACCGTATCGAGGTATGTACTATAGGGGAATCACACTGTATTCAATAAAGACAGCTGTTCTTGTGAACCGTATCGAGGTATGTACTATGGGGGAATCACACTGTATTCAATAAAGACAGCTGTTCTTGTGAACCGTATCGAGGTATGTACTATGGGGGAATCACACTGTATTCAATAAAGACAGCTGTTCTTGTGAACCGTATCGAGGTATGTACTATGGGGGAATCACACTGTATTCAATTGCAATTACTTAATCAATCCTTTCCCACATACATACAGACGCTTTCTGGTGCCTCTGCAGCAGACGACTGTTGAAAACACTGTGAAAAGTAGAAATTACTAATGAATTGTAATAATGTTTCCAACTCTTAAAGATATCCGTTTTTTTTAAATTTGTTTTTGTCTTGACATGTTCATAGTCGTCTGCTGCAGATACTGTATGTTAGAAAGGGTAAACACATCAGAACTTAGGTCACGATAAACGTGTATTGTTTTAGAGAATTGATAACCAGTGTGTAACCAGATCAGACTTCGATACCGTGCATGTATGCATTCAATTTAATCCATTGCGGTCTCTGCGTAATGTATCGACCCAGATCAGCCTGCGCAGTTCGCGCAGGCTAATCCGGGCCGACATATTCCGTCTCGGGGGGTTAGAGGTATAGAGTAATGATTCCTGAAACAGAAAATCCACAGGAGGCGAAAAGTGTCTAGCCGGGATAACCTGCGCGGCATGCTAAGGCTGATCCGGGTCGAAACTTAACGCAGAGTCCACAATGTTGGTTTTCTCGTAATTCGGCTCATATTCACAATGTGTTTAACCCTTTGACTTAGAACCTATAAATAGTGTTAACCGCGCCCTCTGACCATGTTTTTAAACTATTGGCTGCTAATGTCAACATTTTTATCTTGATATTCGTAGAATCCAAAGCATAAAAAGGGTTAGAATATCCATAGGATGCTTTTTGCGTGACATGCTCCCAATAACATAATAACTACAATGAAATTCCTTTTCGAAAACCGCATTTTAAATGGGTATACCTTTTCATGTTGAACTACTGATCTAAATACAAATGAACCTTGCATGGTGATTGGAATGTAGAGTTCATTTACAATATAACGTTTAAAGGAGTTCTACTCGAGTGATATATACGCGCATGTAACAAATAAGCCGTCCCGCGAGAAAACCAACATTGTGGAATCTGCGTAAAGTATCAACCCGGATCAGCCTAAGCCCGGATTAACCTGCGTGGATTACGTATGCTGATCTGGGTCGATATATTACGCAGAGGCCATACTGTTGGTTTTCTCGCGAGACGTCTTAAATGAGTTCGTATGCACGAGTTTGTTATCAGCGCGTTATCTCAAGATGGATACGAACTATTGTATTAAACAATAAACTTGTTGAAAATACATTATATATATAATAAATAGAATCGATGAAATTGAATGTCATTTCTCGTTGTTGACGTTATACTAATTTGATAACAGTTGCTATGGTAATTAATGGCGCTTTCATGATGCGAATCTGTTTTGTGACGTAGTGGGTGATGTAATATAAGGCATAATTTCATATCATCCGGGCAACTTATAACATACCATGGGAATTTAGTTCTCACTGTGGAATTGTTATTGTTCTCAACCCTGTACGGTACTGTAAATCGTCGTAGTATATCGAGGGCTTGGCGTGAAACAGTTGTAACTAAAACCCTATTTTGAAAACCCTGGTTTAGGGGTACTTTTGACCCCTTTGTAAACGATGCATATTTAGGTGCCAGTGCTCAGCACGATCAATGGCACCTAAATATCGATTGTTAACCAAGAAAAATGATTTAATGCTTTAAAAGAGTTTATGGCGAGGTTATTAACCTTGGTAACAATATTTCTTTTGCCCTCGCTATGTACTGCATGTGTTATGGTAGAAACACCCGTGGGACTAGCCTGGTATCCGGCGTACTATAGTTAATAGGTACGTCTGACATGAACCAACAATGGCGACTAGATTGGTTACTTTCCCTTATATATATATAACCTTGAACATCTGACCCCATGGTTTATATGCCTACCCTCTACTTATTGTATTTTTACTTTGAGTTTAATAAATATATTGTTTAAAAAAGCAATGGCCAGTTTCTGCCATAATAAAATAACAATGTTTATAATACAGTCTTTGTTTTAAGTATTTTCTCAACTAGGTTCTGATATACGGTATAGCAGACGTTCAGAGTAACCAACCTATGAACAATAACTTGAGTCATTGCTGACAAAAATGTTTCTACACAAGTAATTGCAAGTGTTTTTTGTCTGACCAATTTACATTGATGTTTGGAATCAATACGTGTATAATGAAACCAACTATTTTCGGAGTTTGAAATGTCATACCATGTTTTGTCTGTATATCATTTTGCTTACTAAGCCATGTCCAAAAGGGCGTCAGCATTATTGATGTATGGCTAACCCAATAGCGTAGTAGTAGTAGGGACAGGTTAATCTAGAATATCGTTGGATTTCAATTCTATTTCCTGTGTCTGGAGTCACATGTATCTATTTTCTGATTTATACCGTCTGATTGGTGTATCGGTTAGATCGTCCGTCTATATAACGGGACACCAGGATTCGATCCCCAGTCGGGTCATACCAAATATCGTAAATGGTATTAGTAATGGCTTCCATTCTTGGCGCTCAGTATCGCAGGTTTAGCATTTACCACTAATACATTGGTGTCGGAATAAACAGTACCGGAGGTACAGGTGTATTTCCCCGGAAACGTAGTGCTTTAACTGTAATACTGCTCAAAACGCCGTTAAATCAATTAAAACAAACTAATCAGAATGTTTGCAGATATTTAAGACTTTGGTGAGTCTATGCGAATACACGGGCTCGCCCGAGTCTTTGCTGTACGCATATGCAACAAGACGCCCGATAGCCAATAGCAGCCCAAATGTAATACATTTTCAGTTCATAGACAAAACCGTTTACCAGCATTACGTATAGACATTGGCAATAAAGTTAATATTGCAGTGAAAGCTTTACGCAATACAGAATTATTTATAAACATTGATTTATATTGGCTCAGGTGAATTACTGGACCTCAAGCGTAACATCAAAACCTTTTTTTCAGATGCGGGTGCAATTAGACGCATCTGCAGCATCTGTAGTTACGAGAAATTTATTGTATGTGCTAAAGTGTTTTCAGCTCATACAAATAATAATACTTTCAATTATAAAAATGTTCAAAAGCTTTGCTTAAAAGTTTTAAAGGCTGTCTGCTGTAAACTACGTGTACGCGGGAAAGGGTTGGTTACACACTCAGCTGATTCTGACGTGCAATACATGTTTAAAAAGCTATTAAAACACGGTTCATGATTCCAAATCGATCTGTTTGAAACTTTGTGAACATTAATAATGAGAAGCAATGTCTAGTATTACTACAAATAAATGTAAAAAGATTTAAAGTGACAGAATTTGATAAGTATGCCGGGGACAGAATGAAATTAAGGAGAATAGATATCCTAACCAATTATTTCCATGAAAAACATAAAGAGACACATTGCATGGCTATGTGTGTGTGTGTTACCCTTCTGTAATCAAAAAGTAAAATGAATAACGAAATTGAAATTGAATATGAAATGCGACATTGTAAATCTTGAAATGCATAGGCTAAACATTACGGAAACAAATCCTGGTTCAAGTCTCTGTGACTATATTTTCTTTTTATCGCAGTGTTGTCAAAACACATGCATGTATCATCACATAGTTTATTAAAATTTGTTCCAGTTTTTGTGGTTTTCAATGTGGAACAGCCAGTGTCTTTTCGCAAATTATTACCCTTAGTTAACCCTTTCTATAGAAGCCGACTTTAACCCCCCCCCCCCCCCCCTTTAAAAAAGGGAAAGGCCTACATTTGAAAGTATAATGATAAAATGTTAAAAGCATTGTAGCAAAACCCGTATGCGTAAACGTCTGAGAATGGTAAACAAATGTGGCTCTTTCAAATTAGCACTATAAATGGTAGGTATACTATTGTGTTGCCTTTTCGATCTTATTGTCAGAAATTGTGTTAGCGCTACGAACCATTACCATTTCATTTATCGTGCACTATAAGTTGAACTATTCATACGTCATACGTATTTGACGCATCATCAGCTGATTCATTTGTAATCATTGCGATTTTGGTTGGTTGTTTATATGGTGTTACGCCAATTTCTTTCGACAACTTTTCAGTTATATTACGACAGTTCCTTGGTAAGTTACCAATGCTACTGGTCCATGTATCCAGACACCAAGGAGTCAGTCGTAATGCCAACCATATATACCATCCTGAGTGCCAAGGAGTCTGCCGTAATGCTATCCCTATATACTATACAGAGAGCAAATGATTCAACCGCAATGTCAACCCTATATACCATGCTGAGTGCCAAGGAGTCAGCCGGAATGTCAACCCTATCTACCATCCTAAGAGCAAATGATTCAACCGCCATGTCAACCCTATATACCATCCTGAGTGCCAAGGAGTCAGCCGAAATGTCAACCCTATATACCATCCTCAGTGCCAAGGAGTCAGCCTTAATATCAACCATATACATTATCCAGAGAGCCAAGGAGTCAGCCGTAATGCCGACCCTATATACTATCCTGAGTGCCAAGCAGTCAGCCGTCATGCCAACCCTATATACTATCCTGAGAGTCAAAGAGTCAGCCGTAATGCCAACCCTATATACCATCCTGAGTGCCAAAGAGTCAGCTGTAATATCAACCCTATATATTATCCTGAGTGCCAAGGAGTCAGCCGTATTGCCAACCCTATATACCATCCTGAGTGCCAAGGAGTCAGCCGTAATGCCAACCCAATATACCATCCTGAGATCCAAGAAGTCATCCGTAATGCCAACCCTATATACCATCCTTAGAGCCAATGAGTCAGCCGTAATGCCAACCCTATATACTATCCTGAGTGCCAATGAGTCAGCCGTAATGCCAACCCAATATACCATCCTGAGATCCAAGAAGTCATCCGTAATGCCAACCCTATATATCATCATGAGTGCCAAGGAGTCCGCCGTAATGCCAACCCAATATACCATCCTGAGATCCAAGGAGTCAGCCGTAATGGCAACCCTATATACCATCCTGAATGTCAAGGAGTCAGCCGTAATTCCAACCCTATATTCCATCCGGAGGGCCCAGGCGTCAGCCATAATGCCAACCCTATATTTTATCCTGAAAGCCACGGAGTCAGCCGTCATGCCAACCATAAATACCATTCCGAGGGCCAAGGATTCAGCCGTAATGCAAACCCTATATACCTATATATCCTATCATGAGGGCCAATGAGTCATCCGTAATGCCGGCCATATATATCATCCTGAGGACAAAGGAGTCAGCCGTAATGCCAACCCTATATCATTCTGAGAGCCAAGGAGTCAGTCGTAATGCCAACCCTATATCATTCTGAGAGTCAAGGAGTCAGCCATAATGCCAATCCTATATACCATCCTGAGAGTCAAGGAGTCAGCCGTTATGCCAACCCTATATACTATCCTGAGAGCCAAGGAGTGTCAGCCGTAATGCTAATCCTATATAACATCCTGAGGGCCATGGAGTCAGCCGTTATGCCAACCATATACCATCCTGATGGCCAAGGAGTCAGCCGTAATACAAACCCTATATACCATCATGAGAGTCAAGGAGTCAGCCGTAATGCCAACCCTATATACCATCTTGAGAGTCAAGGAGTCAGCCATAATGCCAACCCTATATACCATCCTGATGGCCAAGGAGTCAGCCGTATTGCCAACCCTATATACCATCCTGAGAGTCAAGGAGTCAGCCGTAATGCCAACCCTATATACCATCTTGATGGCCAAGAAGTCAGCCGTAATGCCAACCCTATATACCATCCTGATGGCCAAAGAGTCAGCCGTAATGCCTACCCTATATACTATCCTGAGAGTCAAGGAGTCAGCCGTAATGCCAATCCTATATACCATCCTGAGAGTCAAGGAGTCAGCCGTAATGCCAACCCTATATACCATCCTGAGAGTCAAGGAGTCAGCCATAATGCCAACCCTATATACCATCCTGAGAGTCAAGGAGTCAACCGTAATGCCAACCTTATATACCCTCCTGAGGGTCAAGGAGTCAGCCGTAATGCCAACCCTATATACCATCCTGAGATTCAAGGAGTCTGACGTAATGCCAGCCATATATATCATCTTGAGGGCCAAGGAGTCAGCAGTAATGCCAACCCTATATACCATCCTGAGAGTCAAGGAGTCAGACGTAATGCCGGCCATATATATAATCTTGAGGGCCAAGGAGTCAGCAGTAATGCCAACCCTATATACCATCCTGAGTGCCAAGGAGTCAGCCGTAATGCCAACCCTATATACCATCCTGAGTGCCAAGGAGTCAGCCGTAATGCCAACCCTATATACCATCCTGAGAGCCTAGGAGTCAGCCGTAATGCCAACCCTATATACCATCCTGAGAGCCAACGAGTCAGCCGTAATGCCAACCCTTATACCATCCTGAGAGCCTAGGAGTAAGCCGTAATACCAACTCTTTATACCATCCTGAGAGCCAAGGAGTCCACCGTAATGTCAACCCTATATACCATCCTGAGTGTCAAGGAGTCCACCGTAATGTCAACCCTATATACCATCCTGAGAGCCTAGGAGTAAGCCGTAATACCAACCCTTTATACCATCCTGAGAGTCAAGGAGTCCATCGTAATGTCAACCATATATACCATCCTGAGAGCCAATCAGTCAGCCGTAATACCAACCCTTTATACCATCCTGAGAGCCAAGGAGTCCACCGTAATGCCTACCCTATATCCCATCCTGAGTGTCAAGGAGTCCACCGTAATGCCTACCCTATATACCATCCTGAGAGCCAACGAGTCAGCCGTAATGCCAACCATATATACCATCCTGAGAGCCAAGGAGTAAGCCGTAATGCCAACCCTATATACCATCATTAGAGCCAAGGAGTCAGTCGTAATGCCAACCCTATTTACTATCCTGAGTGCCAATGAGTCAGCCGTAATGCCAACCCAATATACCATCCTGAGATCCAAGAAGTCATCCGTAATGCCAACCCTATATATCATCATGAGTGCCAAGGAGTCCGCCGTAATGCCAACCCAATATACCATCCTGAGATCCAAGGAGTCAGCCGTAATGGCAACCCTATATACCATCCTGAATGTCAAGGAGTCAGCCGTAATTCCAACCCTATATTCCATCCGGAGGGCCCAGGAGTCAGCCATAATGCCAACCCTATATTTTATCCTGAAAGCCACGGAGTCAGCCGTCATGCCAACCATAAATACCATTCCGAGGGCCAAGGATTCAGCCGTAATGCAAACCCTATATACCTATATATCCTATCATGAGGGCCAATGAGTCATCCGTAATGCCGGCCATATATATCATCCTGAGGACAAAGGAGTCAGCCGTAATGCCAACCCTATATACCATTCTGAGAGCCAAGGAGTCAGTCGTAATGCCAACCCTATATCATTCTGAGAGTCAAGGAGTCAGCCATAATGCCAATCCTATATACCATCCTGAGAGTCAAGGAGTCAGCCGTTATGCCAACCCTATATACTATCCTGAGAGCCAAGGAGTGTCAGCCGTAATGCTAATCCTATATACCATCCTGAGGGCCATGGAGTCAGCCGTTATGCCAACCATATACCATCCTGATGGCCAAGGAGTCAGCCGTAATACAAACCCTATATACCATCATGAGAGTCAAGGAGTCAGCCGTAATGCCAACCCTATATACCATCCTGAGAGTCAAGGAGTCAGCCATAATGCCAACCCTATATACCATCCTGATGGCCAAGGAGTCAGCCGTATTACCAACCCTATATACCATCCTGAGAGTCAAGGAGTCAGCCGTAATGCCAACCCTATATACCATCTTGATGGCCAAGAAGTCAGCCGTAATGCCAACCCTATATACCATCCTGATGGCCAAAGAGTCAGCCGTATTGCCTACCCTATATACTATCCTGAGAGTCAAGGAGTCAGCCGTAATGCCAATCCTATATACCATCCTGAGAGTCAAGGAGTCAGCCGTAATGCCAACCCTATATACCATCCTGAGAGTCAAGGAGTCAGCCATAATGCCAACCCTATATACCATCCTGAGAGTCAAGGAGTCAACCGTAATGCCAACCCTATATACCCTCCTGAGGGTCAAGGAGTCAGCCGTAATGCCAACCCTATATACCATCCTGAGAGTCAAGGAGTCTGACGTAATGCCAGCCATATATATCATCTTGAGGGCCAAGGAGTCAGCAGTAATGCCAACCCTATATACCGTCCTGAGAGTCAAGGAGTCAGACGTAATGCCGGCCATATATATAATCTTGAGGGCCAAGGAGTCAGCAGTAATGCCAACCCTATATACCATCCTGAGTGCCAAGGAGTCAGCCGTAATGCCAACCCTATATACCATCCTGAGAGCCTAGGAGTCAGCCGTAATGCCAACCCTATATACCATCCTGAGAGCCAACGAGTCAGCCGTAATGCCAACCCTTATACCATCCTGAGAGCCTAGGAGTAAGCCGTAATACCAACCCTTTATACCATCCTGAGAGCCAAGGAGTCCACCGTAATGTCAACCCTATATACCATCCTGAGTGTCAAGGAGTCCACCGTAATGTCAACCCTATATACCATCCTGAGAGCCTAGGAGTAAGCCGTAATACCAACCCTTTATACCATCCTGAGAGTCAAGGAGTCCATCGTAATGTCAACCATATATACCATCCTGAGAGCCAATCAGTCAGCCGTAATACCAACCCTTTATACCATCCTGAGAGCCAAGGAGTCCACCGTAATGCCTACCCTATATCCCATCCTGAGTGTCAAGGAGTCCACCGTAATGCCTACCCTATATACCATCCTGAGAGCCTATGGGTCAGCCGTAATGCCAACCCTATATACCAGCCTGAGAGCCAACGAGTCAGCCGTAATGCCAACCATATATACCATCCTGAGAGCCAAGGAGTAAGCCGTAATGCCAACCCTATATACCATCATTAGAGCCAAGGAGTCAGTCGTAATGCCAACCCTATTTACTATCCTAAGAGCCAAGGAGTCAGTCGTAATGGCAACCCTATATAACATCATGAGAGCCAAGGACTATACCGCAGTGCCAACCCTATATAATATCCAAAGAGCCAAGGAGTCAGTCGTAATGTCAACCCTATATACTATCCAAAGAGCCAAGGAGTAAGCCGTAATGCCAACCATATATACCATCATGAGAGCCAATGAGTCAGCCGTAATGCCAACCCTATATACTATCCTGAGTGCCTAGGAGTCATCCGTAATGCCAACCCTATATACCATCATGAGGATCAATAAATCAGCCGTTATGCCAAACCTATATACCATCCTGAGAGTCAAGAAGGGAAAGCCATTACTACAACTTTTTAAAGTCTGAGAACAATTTTCATAACGTATACTCATGATTATATGATCAGATGACTTGAATGAATTACATGCATTTACATGCTCCATGGATTATAGATGTTCTACCAACTATACCACTACAATTGAGGCCCATTGCAGACAATGATGAACATGGACAGGCAATATGTATATTCGTACCAAATTGTTTACCCTGATCGGCACTCATTGCGATATTAGTATTTGACGTTGCTGTGTGTATCAATGTCTACATCCTTTCAATACTACGATTAATGTTGTTAGAATTGTTGAAATATTATATTTTGTTGTTACGGACCGGTGGCCTCTAAACACATAAAACCTTGTATCTTGAATCTTGAATCTTGTATCTATACTTTTTCTATAAAGAATTGCCATAGCAGTTGTGTATTGCAGATACAGTGTATATAGGTAAGGTTTAAGTATACTTTCAAAGAATATCGGTTCATCGGATGAAGAAGCAAGGAGCGTGACTAAGATTTTACGTAAGTTCCCTTTTTGGTATCGCGTCATCTTACATCGAAACGCGCCATTGCATTTGTGTGCCAGGTTAAAAACAAGGACGTTCATATAATCAAGCTGTTTTTGCCTAATCATTCACCGGTAACGATACAGGCACTGAATCGTGTTCTCCCTTTCATTATAATTAAATGACGTTAGCGAAGATTGTACTTTAAACCTTCCCCACATACAACCAATCTGTTGCAGATGACTTTCACAATTTCTAGAATGAAATATGGAAACTTTCTAAACCTGAAAGCAGAATTGTTGAGAGTTAAAAACATATATAATGGCAAAAGAAGAAATTGCTCATTATGAGAAATTTCTCTAAATGTCACACTATTTTCAAAATACGTCTGCCTGTGAAAAAAAGGGTTAAATGTATGCCATTCATCAGATGAAATAACAAGGGCGTGGCTTAGATTTGATGTAAAGTGGCGTTTTGTCATCGCGTCATCAAGCATTGAAACGGATCATTACATGTGTGTACCAGGGTAAAAGTAAGGACGTTTTTGTTTAACAGAGGCTATTTTGATCCATACTTCTGAGGTAACGACACGGGTTATGTATCTTTACAATCAGGGTCCATTTGGCTTTTTACAGAAACAGAACTCCAGAAAAACAACCTGCCATTTCACTCGAATATCATCGCAAAGAAAGATGGCTAATTTACGACACATTTATGACTTACACAGACACAAGTGACGTAATGACGTCGTTTAATATGTTGACGTCATTTTCGCCCAAGAGGTAAACGTCGTTTCTATTGACGATATTATGTCCATGTTGCCGAAAGAAGCAGCGTTTTAAAATTCATTAATAATTATTTTTAATTCATCATTACATATTGTTTTATTTTGTTGACAATTAGCCTTGAATATGGCGAAATCAAGAGCTAAAAGATCTCGAAAAAAGAGATTTGATAATTTCAGAAAGTAAGTATATCTATATCTACATTTTAAACATAATACAAATTATTTTATGATCGTTAAAAGGGACCAATAAACATAAAGAGTTATATCAACAAATGAATTATAAATTTATCAAATATCAAAGTGTCTAATATACTAATGATATGTATGTTTACAGATTTGTCCTCTATCCTGATTTTATTTAATAGTTTTGCGGCAACATTATTTCATAATGTCTTCAAAAGTCGTGACTAGGGATGGATTTAGATACGCTTGTTACATAAACCGTTTTCTTGTTATATGAACTTTTATTTAATTGATCAATCATTAAATGTGACTTATGATATTGTCCATTTCATCTTCTTTAACGGATTTATTCCTCTATCCAAAATTACGTTTATGAATTATTTGTATTTGCATTGTTTTAGATCACAAAATGTTTTATCGTATTGTTAAATTGAAACATGCGAATTAACCTAAACGTTATTTATCCCTACTTATTACAAGTAATATACTTTTTGATGGTTATCCTGTAGCATTAGATTAGATCTACATGTAAAATGTAAATATTCCAACATCGAAAATGTTGTAAATATCAGATCTTCTGATGTCCTAATTGTTCATTTACCCAACAATAATCTAACAATTTAATTTCAGCACATTGTTTTGGATCTTGTGCTGCGGAAGAAGGACGGTACGAGAATATGAAGAAACAGTGGAATCTAAAGGGGAAAAGGTTGCCGAACCTGAACATGTTATCGAAGAGGTATCATATAATAAAAGGGACATGACTGCAGGTAAGCAGAGTCTACAATTTTAATGTTCATATGAGCGGAGCTCTGCGAAAACGACATTAATGCATTTGCGATAAGTATAGATCCGGATCAGGCAATCTGATCTGGATCTACGCTGTTCACCAATTAGTCATACGATATTTCAAGGACCTTCTGTTAAGCCGTATCCATTTTCAGCATGGATGCGGAGGCAGGTCTATTTTCACACGTGTACTATTTACGTTCGGTTTGAGACATATATATATATACCTTTAGATTTAAGTTGACTTAAATATGGTTAATTAAAATACTTATTCAATCAACACTATTTCATTGATATTATTCTCTGTACAATAACACTCTTGTTTTATCGCGTATATGCACTTTCATCATACTTCATTCATCGACCGATGTAGTCGTACGGAATAGTCGAACGTGAGTCCATTCAGTTGCTGATATATTTGCAGATGACACAACACTGTCAGCTCAAAGCAAGTCTCTCGACGTAGTTATTTCCTCACTTACCAATGACTTATTACTAGTAGATCAATGGTGCCAACTTAATCACATGTCCGTTCACTTTAATAAATCAAAAGTAATGTTTATCAGTTCGAGACATAAAAATCGTGAGATTGCTAAAAATAATCCAGGAATTCCATATCATATCTCAGAAGTTATTCTTGCTCAAGTGGTAAATTGCTAGGTATTACAGTTAATAACGATCTTTCGTGGGGTGATCACATTGATAATGTAATAAAGAAATGTAATACATATCTCTATATGTTATCAAAAATCAAATTATTTCTCTCAAATGACAATCGTAAACGTTTTTATAATGCATTCATACTTCCACTGTTTGAGTTTTGTTGAGTTATCTGGGGGAAATTGCACAAATAATCTTGAAAACAAACTAGTGAAACTTCAGAAAAGGGCTGCCAGGGTAATCCTTGATTGTGATTTAACCACCTCTTCATCTTTAATATTTGCTGAACTTAAATGGATGACATTTCCCGAACGAGTTTTTTTTTATCGGAAAGCTATTCAAATGTATAAAACATTACGTGAAAATGCCCCTGATTACATAAAGAAATCATTTACTTTTACATCTGATATTCATGCAAGACTCTTATGTTCAGCCACTTCATTCCACTTGTATACACCAAAACCTAACTTGGAAATATGTCGAAATACATTTGTATTTTCCGGTCTCCGGTCCATCAGTTTGGAATTATTCAGAACTCAACGTATATTCAGCATTTCAAATTCCAATATTTACGTTGTATAAACCAATCTTAATTCAATGGTAATTTTAGTACAATTGTATTTCATGAAACTATGCACAATATTTAGATCTGTGGCTGTTCTACGATATTGTGATAGACATATCAATTTTAAGTCCATACGCATGTATAATTGTAACATTGAGTAGTTCATATGTAACACACGTTTGTTCATGTTTCGTTCCATTTAGTTTATGTGTGATGCCCCCATGGAAGATTGACTTGCATACATGTACTATGTCAAATGAGTGTCCTCTATAAACAAAGCCTTTATTATTATTATTATTAGTAGTAGTAGTATTAGTATTATAAGTGCTCGACGATGAAACTGAATAGAATATATTTTTTGGTAAATCGACATAGGTTGTTATTTTGAAATTCTCATTTTAGGTGTCCCAGGAGCTCCCGAAGGACCTCCATCTCCTAACAAGACTAAGAAACAAGCCCCTCCACCACCAAAGAGAATGGCTACACCCGTACAAATCGGTTCCACCACTGACATTGAAACATTAAAACAGGACCAGTTGGATGCTATTGAAAAGAAGATTGCTGAGATTGAGCCAAACCGTGGTAATATGTTTAAATAATCATTTGACTCTATATCATTAGCTTATCCGTATAGAAAACCACACACGTCAAAACATTGATATAAAACCTTATTAGTAAATATTACCTGTGTCTCTCTATAGATAGACGCATGAACGTGCACTAACTACACGACAATATTAACCAGGGCTAAACCGCTTGACTGCCGTAAAATATTTTATGAAGCCTGTGTCACCAATACAGAGTAAAGCCAGTTATTATATGGACGGTGCTCAGCGACAGGCGACTTTAATAGATATGCGAACAGCGCAGATCCAGATCAGGCAGCGCACCCATGCAGTCAGATATGGATCTACTATCTTCGCCAATTAGCCAAGGAAGGTTTTAAACACTTCTGTTAATCAGAATTCAGTTGGATTCTTCGCATTGATGCGCATATAAGTCGTTGTCCACACGTGTAATAATTACATTAAGGTTGATTTTTGCAGAGCAACGCTCATATACCTTTGCACGAAGGTCAAGGTCAATGTCAAGATTAAGTTTATATTGTCAAGTAGTTACTTGTAATTACAGTACAATCCTAATGGTAAATCGTCTATACAGTCAACTCGCGATAACTCGAAGTCGAAAGGTAACACTAAAGTACTCCGAGTTATCGACGTGTTCCAGGCTTTAATCATGTGCTTCGTTATTTATTTTTTCTTAAATATTTATTTTGAAAATGAAAAGCAAGCTAGTGATTACATCATATCAAGAAAATAGCGAAGCAGTAATTCTGGACAATCAAAACAAAGATCTTTTCACGGACTTTGTTCGAGTTAATCGACCAATTCGAATTATCACATGTTCGAGATTACGTCGGCCCAACAATTTAATTTTTGTTTCACTATTTACTAATTAAAACATCATATAAGCCGTCCCGCGATAAAAACCAACACTGTGGACTATGCGTTAAGTCTCGACCGGATTCAGCCTAAGCATCACGCGGCTGCTTCAGCCTAAGCATCACGCGGCTGCGCAGACATTTTAGGACAGACACTTTTCGCCTCCTGTGGATTTTTTGTTTCAGGAATCATTACTCTATACCTCTTTCCACCTGAGACGGAATGTGTCGGTCCGGATCGGTCTGCGCGAACTGCGCAGGCTGATCTAGGCCGATACATTACGCAGAGGCCATAATGTTGGTTTTCTCGCGGGACGGCTCATATGATGTATTAGTAAATAGTGAAAAAAAAATCTTTTTAAATGTTTACGATACTGGTACCTGTGTATACTATTATTGAATACTCAAATATATTTATTCAAAGCATACCTAGGCAGATTTATCCTACTCTGCTACGTGTTATAAATCATCAATCGTTTGTGCCTCATCTTATATTCCAGGTAAGAATCTAACATCGCAGCAGCATTCGTCTGCACATAAAGCAGCGGCTGAATTAAGCAAGAAAACACTTGATGAGTATCCTGAACAGTTAAACCCATTTGCTGACGATCAAGATGATGGCGATGAGGATGATTGCTGTACCTCTGAAGTAGGAAAAAAGGGTAATTGTGATATATTTATGCCCGTTATATAGATAATTAGTAAATATGCAATTGAATTTCATGAGCTCTACAGCGAACACATACAATTTGATAATTGGAAAAGTGAAGAAAATTACTTTTTGAGTTTGAAAGGTCCAACTAGTTTGGTCCAAAAAGGTTGTGCTTGATTCACTATGTTCAAGGGCACCGCCATTCTTGTTGAGTCTCAGCGCAAATAATGTATTGATAGGGACAGGTATCTCCAGAATATAGAAGAAAGGTGATCTGATAACGTTCTTTACTGTTGTTGTTATATTGAAAGGCTCTCTTGACTTTCAAAAGAAAGTGATTTTTGCGTTTGTTTCAGGGGATTATTTAAGATATCTGTCTCATTTTCAAGCGTAGCTTCATGTTATGTAATTAAATGTTTACAGAGAAAGGCGGAGACACAATTGGAGAATATCCAGAAGATTTGAATCCCTTTTCCGACAAAAAAGAAGGCCAGAAAGAAACAGATGACAATGAGCACCAGGTCAAGATCAATAAAGAATGATTATCTTTTTAATCTATATTATTATTTACAAAAGAAAAATGTTTAAAACATAAATTATTAAAAGTATTACTGAAGATAAGTGTATCATTTCTTGAATTTACGTATTGTTATGGATATTTCAGGGGGCAGTGGTTATGTGTTATTATTGGAGATAGGCTTAAAATACAATTAGGACCGTTTTACTTATGTTTTGATAGGTTCCATTTAAATGAAATTGAAATCTGGAAAAATGGCAGAATAATTATTAAAGCTTGAACATTTCGAAAGATAAAAAATATTTTACAGTTTCTATATGTCCCACATTGTTTTTAAAAACATCATCTGGTATCTACCACTGCCATTGGCCAAGCACTGGTTAAGTAAGAAAAAGGCTAAACATATGGCTCATTAAATTAACTCTCGTGATCAAAACAAGACTTCTAATCGGTCAATTTCTAAAACGAATTGGCTTCTGACCAATCAGATACCTGAGCATAAAGATGGTTTTATTTGGATTTTAAACCATGTCAACAGTATTTCAGTTGTATGCCTGCTTCAAGAAAACCTTAACACTTTCCCTCATATAGACGTTTTCTGACGCCTACGCAGGAGACGGCTTTTTGAAAATATAGTGACAAAATACTGCACTATTTTGGTCAAGTGACTGGCTTAATCGAGAGAGTTACTCCCCTTGAAATCGATACAATTTACGCTAACCTGCCGGTGACCTGATATTTAGGCTATATGGAAATATAAAGGGACAGATCATTAAAATGGATATAAAGTCATTAAGTATTTTTCTAAAAGTTCAAAATATCTGCTTTCATTTAATGTAAAGATATATACACAATAAGTTTATAGCCTGATTACTTCCATTTTAGATTTTAATAGACAACATGCATTCCTTCCATATAAATTATTGAAAAATCGAGAATTTTTCATTTGTCAGTCCATTTTTACCTTATTTCCTATTTTCTAAGGCAGTTTTATAAATTGTAATCGTAAAGTATATTTTGTATACTTTTCAGTCATACAAATTTCAAACGAATATGTTTATGTTTTGATACTTATTTTTTCATTTAAAATGCAGGTTAGTTTTCAGAAAACGCCTATATTGAAATATGTATCCATTTTTATCATTTACTAATGTCGTGAGAGTTCAGAATAACTTTTAATTCATATATATATATATATATATATATATATATTACCTATATTACTCGTCCCTGAATTACGACATCCATTTGGGGGAAATTTTCTTTCAAGGTCTGTGAACATCTGACCCCATGGTTCATATGCCCACCCTCTATTTAAATCATTTTAACTTTGAGTATTTATGTATTGTTTAAAAACGAAATGGCCAGTTTTAGGTCTGTGAAGTTAGGTTGAAGATTGAGGAACTGTGACATTTTCTTAGGTCCGTGAAGTTATTTTGACGAGTGACGAATTGACGAGTGACGAACTGTGACATTTTTTCTAAATTTTTTCATTTTTTCTTTAAGATAATGTTTCTGGACGTATAATTAAGGATTGATTCTTATTTATCGTGCGTTCATACTGCATGAACGCACGAAAAATAAGAATCAATCCTTATATTTACATTTTCCCCTTTTCATTACTTTATTTTTTCCGACCTTAAAGTGTTTGCGAACAAGTCTAAGTAACAATAAAGGGAACATACCGTGTAAAGAAAATAGAAATGGTAAGAGCATTTGTCGCCCTTTGTATCGAGTTAGGCATTCTTTTTTTCATCCGCATAATAAGTAGTCCATAACTAATTTGCAGAAAAATATGAGTAATCCAAGAATTTTTTTTAATCATTTGATAGTTACTGCAGCCTAAAAGTGTTAGCAAACAAGTCTTTAATAACAATAAAGGGAACAAAACGTGTAGAGCAAATATAAATGGTACGCCCTTGGTATGGAGTTAGGCATTCTTTTCTTTTTATTTGTGTTTATATGCATGACCCATGTCAGTGGACATAAACATGTGGTCACGGTGATTTTATGGATTACTTCCAGTTTAAGGTAAATATAGCGTCATAATTTTTTGTGTGAGTTTTCTGTAACGTTTTCGAACAAATTGCAATGTCATCATGTGCTATTTTTGTTGAATTGCCATTTTTTATACGATTGTTTTAACTCGCGAAAATACATGACAGTCTGACAGTCTCCAATCATTTAATTTATTTAAATGGGCTACATCAAGTTCGTCAATTCGAAAAAAATATTTTCTAAAAACTTTATGTCTGCCTTTTAGATAATGTATTTGGACGTATTGAATGCAACTTTGACCCTATGTCAAATTTCATGGCCATCAGTCATTCAGAAGAGCTTCGTTAAGTTCGTCAGTTCGTCAATTTTGTTGACGAATTGACGAAAATAATAATTTTCTAAAAACTTTATTTCTGTCTTTAAGATAATGTAATTAGACATTCAAAAAAGCTTCGTGAAGTTTGTCACCTCGTCAACTCCAAAATAAACGTTGACATACATCACAGCATATTCTACTTAAGTTTTATCTCTAATTACAGAGGTTTGGCTTTCTTTGTTGGGTAAGTGTATTCTAGGGCTTGTCCACGCATGAAATTAACTCATTTATTCACGCGTAGTGGTGGACGGTACGGTACCCAAATGCCTATCTCGCCGGAATAAAAATGAGCCCTGATGTTGGTCAATGTATCAAACGCACCAAAATAAATGTTGACAAACATCACAGCACATTCTTGTTCAGTTGAATAGATAAATACCTATGTTTTAGTTGATGGCTTTCTGTATGAGGTAAATGTATTCTGCGGTTAGTCCACGCATGAAATTATCATATATACATTCATACTGGTGAACGGAAGATAAATAAATATATTATATGAAAATCGGTCCTGATTTTGGACTTCGACATATACAGGTTCTAGTTGATGACTTTCTGCATTGGGAAAATTGTTTTGAGGCGCACTCACCTCATGATGGAATTATCACATACACATGAACTGGTGAACAGACCCGTAAAGCAAACCATGCATAAAAAAATGCATATTTTAGATGAAAATGAGCCTTGATGTTTGTCAACGTATAAAACGCAACAAAATAAACGTTGACAAACATCACAGCACATTCTTCTTCAGTTGAATACATACACAGGTTCTAGTTGATGGCTTTCTGTATTTAGATAATGTATTCTGGTGCGCGTCCAAACATGAAATTATCACATATACACTCATACTGTTGAGCGAAGCCCTGAAGTTTAACAACGTTTATAGCTTTCATTAGTACAGTAAAAAGTTACAATCTGATGTTTTCAAAAATATAAATTCCGTTCAATTGAGAAATGGGCACATTCGGATATAAAGTGTCCCTGGATATTTGTATTAATATGTTTGCATAAAACACACTGACTGACAGATCCCCTTAAGTGTTTGATTATAACTAATAATTGTATTTTATAGCAACCCAAGCTGATAAGCCTTGAATATTGAGAAAATAGATAAAAAGCAACACCATGTCCACTTCTTTAATTGTTCTGTTTTTATTTATTTTCAGAGAACAATCAAACTTATATATCTTGAAAGGTTATTAAATTATCTTTATAATGATATAGCAAATATTACTATTGATTAAAAACTTTGTGTGCTGTAATCAGTTAAATCCAATATTTTCTTTCAATTTTGAATATTCACAGAGACCTGATTAGTGGACGCGGGTTTGTTTCATAGGTGTTTTACTTATGCATTTGCTGTAACCTAAACCTCATTAATATTCATAATAATTTGCATAACCAATCAGATTAGTGGTTTGTCTTCACTCCGGAAGTTTTGTTTTTCATTTTTGACAACAACAAAAACAGCTACGATGAGGCAAACTCTACCATGATCTGCAACCAAAATAATTGGTAAGTACTAAAAACAAAATAAAAAATGTAAAGTTTAAACCCTGCCCTTTATTTTGATACCAAAACTAAAGAAATCAGTAAACATTTGAGTATTAGCATCAAGCTTTTAAAATGACCTTGTCTGTTTGCAGAATTCGTAGTTGCTCGTCCGCCATTTTGAAAATCCCAACTTTGTTTACGTCATATACTTGATTACTTGTATATAAAAATATCGATAAATACATGAATATACTTTAAAAAAACCACACAAAATGAATTAAATGTGTTTTTTATGTTAGTAGTTATATTTTATTTCATCTTAAAATCTCTGATTCATGTTATTAGTAATATTTTATTTCATCTTAAAATCTCTGATTCATGTTATTTACGTAAGGAAAATCTGATATAATTTGACCTAGATTTCAAGGTATTTCCCAAACAAAAAAGTCTGTGTACATTGAAAATGAGTCATTTTCCCCTTCGATCTCTTCTACCAATTTTAATTTTGACCAACCTTCACATCAACATACTAAGAGGATCATTCATGTTTTGTTTTTTTATATAAATATTAACCCTTTCCCACATACAGACACTTTCTGACACTCACTAGCAGATGACTTCTGAAAACATTGTGTAGAAAGGAGAAATTGCTCATTATTTGCTACACTATTTATAGATGTTTTCAAAATATTGTGATCTTCTACTAAAGAATCATTTGTGTGCATCTTTTCAACATATTAATTAGACCCTTTCCCACTTACCAAGGCTTTCTGACAACTCTGCAGCAGATGATAATAATTTAATATTATGTTCAAAAGCCAAAACTAATAATCATATTTGTCTGTTTATTTTAGATACATTTCTGAATAGGAGTTTCCTGGGTCCCTTCTGCCATACAATTGGATTAACAACTGTACAGACACAGGATGTTAAATCAATTCAGTCGATTAATACATCTATACAGAATGGTGTAATTGTGGAACTCTTCAACTTTTACAAAAGCATTTCAATAGTGGTTACAATTCTAACAGCCTTACAACCAGCATATAAAACATTGAAACCGACAACGTTGAAAGCAAAAGTAACTCGTGTTTTAGAGATAAAAAAGAAACTTTTAACTAAGAAAAAGGTAAAAGGTGTTTCCTCAGTAAAAGATCTTCTACATCAATATTTAAATGCTCCCAAACAAACTTTACCAAGCGTTCATGTAGAAAGTCCAAATACAGTAGAAGAAAATAATTCGACACAGGAACTCATAGCGAATGAATCAGTTGTGTTGGTGACACCGCCAAAAGGTCGCTTCAATTACAGCAACAGAATAAATGAGGAAATAGTGCCATTAACTGTGCGCAGCGATGACACTGCAATCAAGTGTCCTCTAAGCGACCAGGAACCTTCATTGAAACACACATGCTTTACCAAAGATGAATCAAAATCATTGAACTTATATGACTTTGAACTAAAGAAAAAGAGTTTAAAACTCTATAAACTTGAACAATTAAAAATTTCAACAAATGATTACTTGCAATCCTTAAGGAAAAGGGTAGGACATTACTCAGTTCGCAATGTAAATAAGCGCGATGAAAATGCAAGGAAAAATATGCATTTGCTTAGAGAGTGCCAGAGACAAATTCGCTCCTTACAAACAGAAACTGAAAACAAAACTGAAACAATAAGAAAACAGAAAAGTGAAAATGACCCTCTGAAAAATTGTTCTCTAGATGGAAAAAAAAGCACTGAAAGAAGCTTTAGAGCAGAAAAAGCTACATGCTCAGAAATCTGCCAGTTACTACAAAGCCCGTTCATCAAAATTGACAAATCAACTGAAAAGTTTTCCAGATCAAGCTGAACTTAGCTCATTGAAAATTCTTTTTAAAGAGAAAGTAAAAAAGATCCGAGAACTTGAAATAAACTGTGATATTTTGAAAGAACAAATCAGTATCAGTACATGCACAACACAAAATCCAGATGGAAGTTATGCCGACAATATCCGAATGTGTGTAATTGAGCTAACAGGCCTTGAAGTTGCGGTGGAAAAAGTTACAAGTACTATTGAAACTGTCAGTCTATAGTAGATGAAGGTCACTTCATAGCAAAAACCTTCATATCTCAGCAGCTGGCAGAGACCAAAAATTGGGGAATTAACCGGGATGGCACAACACGAAGGAAACAAAAGATTGTCGACACCTCCATAACACTAGAGACCGGTGAACTTTTAAGTCTTGGGTTCAATCAAGTTGCTCATGAAACTGCAGTCACCATAAATGAGATAACTAAACAGCATATGGATGAACTTGGTTCAATGAATTTATCTGATGACAAACAAACCTACATAAAAGAGTCCCTAGCAAAACTATCTTTCACAATGAGTGATAGAGCCAGTAACGAAAAGAAAGCTGATCGTCTGTTAGATGAATGGCGAGATGAAGTTTTGAAAAATGCTGGAGAAGAACAAAAGGAAAAGGTGCTTCATTTCCATTGCATGGCGCATGTGTTGTTAGGCTAGTATTATCTCAGAAATTGGTCAACTTGGTCGTGATGCTCTTCCTGTGTTCAAGTTTTGGCGAACCAAAGGTACAGTGGTTGAAAGGACTATTAGAATGGTGTCTGAGGTATTCGGGCCTTCGGGAGACCATCATGGTGTACGTGACCGCTGGGAGGCACATTGCGCGGCCAACGGTATAAAATCTGTAATCGGCAACTACAAAGACAACCGTGTCAATGCGCTTTTTCAGACAGCTGCCGAGATGACTTCATGCTTGTACTGAACACAATCAAGTCACCAAACCTAAAACTGAAATCTGTTACAGCTGACCTTAATTCTGATAAAATAATGACGCTGGTACAATGTCTCGGACTGTTTTACCTGAAGGTCAGTGGTCCATACTGGAACTTAATGACAGGAAATCAAGTTCCGTATTTGGAGTTGTATGAGGAAATAAGAAGCATCCTCACATTCCTAGAAAGCTGTGAAAAAGAGCCTGCAAAAATAGGGGACCTAAATAGTCATTGGTGTTCAGAAGACCCAAACAAAGTATCACAGGTTCCATATAAAGGTGAACTTTCAACAAAACTGAATCACTTTCCGGAAAATGAAAATAGAAATCTACTTTTCACAACAGTACAAATAATTGCCAAAGCAATGATAAGAACAATAAATACACAATTAAAATACTTTATTGAAAGTGGACAGTTCAGCTCCCAGACTTCCAAGAACGACCTGATTCGTACAAGATTTGCTCATACAACAAATCTTGGTTGCGAGCACCATTTTGGGGACCTTGATTCCAGTCAACGTCGAAGACCCAGTGCATCAATGCACCATCATTCGTCAGTTCAATTACTGAAAAGAAACCGAAAGCCTATGATGGACTGGTTAATAAACATGCCACACACAAAGCGTTCCTTGTTACTACATAAGGCACGCACAGATGGTAAACTTCTAGGACAAAACACATCCAACAGGCAAAACATGTTCTTCACCGAATTCACACTGAAATGATAACAGAGAAGACTACTAAGATAAGCAAGAAACGAAAAGCAAGTTCCACGAATAGAAAGAATAAAAAGACAAAATGTGAGGAAAACAATCAACCGTCTGAAAGTGATGACAATAGTTGTGATATTGATATTCAAATAGGAAATATAGCTGTTGGTGTAAACGATTATGTGGCTGTAGCATATCAGGAAAGTTGGTATCCGGGAATTGTTACCTCTGCCAAAGAGGATGGAACCTTTAACGTTAATTTCATGGTTCCATCAAGAAAGTTTGGACACTTCAGTTGGCCACACAGAGAAGATAGCCAAACAGTAGAGAAACAGTTCATTTTTTCTGCTGGTTTTATTCCAAACTGTGTTAATTCAGGAAGGATGTGGCATATTTTAGAAACTGAATCACTCAATGATATTTACAGTAATTACAGCAGTGAATATTTTTAATAACTAATTTTAAATTAAAAATATCACAGTGGAACTCCTTTTGCCTCAAAGTTTTCAAAAGTCGTCTGGTTTTGTAAAATAAACCTGTTGGGTATTTTTGACCAGTGCAGATAAAGATCTGTCTGCTTATCAATGCAAACTAATCCTAACGCACTGTCAGAAGCTTTAAAATTGATGCAACTTCAATGTTGATCCAGTTCAGGCTGCGTGGATGTACTGCATGCATGTAGTTAGTTGGTTTATATGGTTATACTTTTTTGTGTATTATTAAAAATGATTTTAGATGCAATAATACATTTAAAACACTTCATCATTTATGCTGGTTTCATTCTTAACTGTGTTAGTTCAGGCAGGATTTTTTTAATAATTTTTAAATTAACAATGCTCAAGACTGGAAATTTACAAAAAGAAGTTATTGGCGAGCCAATATGTGATGTCGGTTGTTAAGTTATCACTTATAAGTTATATGTATATATCACACATACTTGGATTATTTACTCACTTAGGCATTGAGTACTGATGAAATAAAATTGATCAAACTGATGTATTTTAAAGATATTTATGCTTTCATTAAATTGTTTTTATAGTTTATAGTAATGGTTTTTTATATTGATGGACGAATGTTCACTTACAAAATGTATTAAAATTAATGAAATTCATGCTGATTATCTTGTTTTATGCAGACCCTATGGAATAGATAATATGATTATCTCTATGCAGTTAGATGCAGTATTATAGTTCCTGGTACCAATCCAAATACCATGAAGATATCTCAACAAATAAAAAAGTTGTGACATTTTAAGTGTCATTTTCTTGGTGCTGCGATAAATTTCGGTGCCGCGTACAAAACATGTTTTCTACTAAAATGTACTCACAATTTTTCTGAAAATTCTGCGATTCTTTTAGACTTCAAATTGCCATAACTTTTTATTGATTGGTCAAATTTGAATAGCTCTTCATGTGCAATTTCTCATTTTCTAACAAAACATTTTATTTTTTAAAGTTGATTTCTGTAAAGATATCTCGTTTTGATATAACTTAAATGTAATCAATAGTTTCTTTGTAAAATTACTACTAAATGTACTGACACTAAGTGACTAACTGCAATTTAGACAGAAAGCAATGATCAGATTTAAAAGTTATCATATTAGACTATATTTAATGTCAGTGTAAAGATATGGTGACAATTATGTAGCTTCATTGCTCGGGCTATACACTTACTTCTCTCTTACAAAACAGAACAGGTATAGCTAAAATTTGACCTTTTAGCCATGACCTTTCTAAATAAATATATATAAATCAATAATGCCATAGATAAAACTGTAATGTAACCATTAACTGTATCTATGATATTGTTTTCAGAGCTTGAATATTTGACTGGCATCATATACATGATGTATGTGACTGTTTGAGCAGAAGACTCTTTGCAAAATTATGGAAAATCTCTGTAAGATGAAATGTATTTAACAAAATAAAATAAAAACCATTGTGGTAAAAGGAGAGATTGCTCAATATAAGTATTGTTTATCCTTTTTCCACAATGTTTTTCAAAGCTCATCTGCTGCAGAGATATAAATATGTGGGAAAGGGTTTATATACTTTTTAGAATTAATGTTGATACTGCTGGGATGAGAAATGTTGATGTTCTATTTTACTTTAATTCTAGGTTAAATTTTCACTCTCCAATAATGAAGTTTTTATGTATGAATTCAAGTTCATTTGATTATTCTGAAAGTTAAATTTCTATGTTATGAATCTGTCACTTGAGAAAGTATTAGGCTCTCATAGTTGTCCACCAATAGTGCAGGGTAAATGTCCTGTTCATGTTATCCAATAAGGCACTTCACATAGATCTAGTTAATCTGAAATAAATACAAACAAACAAGAGAAAGTTGATGCAACGCATCAATGTCGCCGGAAATCCATACTGCAGTTATGCATAACACTAACAGTATAGTAGTTGAATAAACAGTTATCAACTGAGGGGCATATTGGAACATCAGGGGTTGGGTCAAGTGAAAATGTTTCATAACTTGCATTGTTTTGTCAACGAAGTGAATGATAATTGAAGCCTTTAATTGTGTATGACCAATCTCCATTCCAAAGTAGGTTGACCATACACACAACCAACTAATTGTTGATCATAAACAGTAATCGAAATGAGTAATCTTTCCAATCATTAGTCTTAGTATGTATAGTGCTTTCATTAAGGAATAATTATCAGATTTGTGAATTACACATACACTTTTCAAGATGTTTGTCAGAATATTTGAATTTTATTATTTTTCAATAAAACCACAAAACAGACAATTTAGGATTTGCATGCAATAGCACGTCATTTTACCTTTCCTCTATTAAAGTCAACAGTGGACACCTTTGCAGCAATCTACTTTTAAAACAATGAGATAAGGGTTAACTCGCTGAAGACATGAGTTTTCTCTTTTTCTCAAAATGATATTAGCTTGGCATCCTAATTATATCATACTTTAACAAATGTTGAAATGTAGTCCAATATTTATAAATTAGACCACCTTCGAAATATAATATCAACTAAACAGTTAAATCTCATTGAAATTGTTGCATAATTTAAACTTAATTTCGAACATAAACTGAGCCCTACAACATGTTAATTTATTTTAATTCTTTCCTTCCTTTTTTATAATGAAAATAACAAACTACTCATGTTTTAAAATTATATTATGATGAGCGCCCTTGTGTCAATGGTGCATAACAATATGCAGATCGGAAGCAATATGCCTTTGGGGAATTAAATGACACATTTAAAATTGTCAAGGACGAAATCATTTTGTACGAAAGACCCGATTCTTTCTTATTCGCAGAGATGTCTTTCTTGAAACTCTCTTTATAGGCAGAGAGTGTTCGTTCAAAGTAATTTTTCTATTAAAACCAGTTTTTATCTCGGATTGTTCTTTTCTTCATTTGTTTCGAACCAAATAAACATTTTAAATCACCTATGTTTTACTATTTGTAAGTGAGTGTAAAGAGCGGCTCTCTGCAAAGGAGATTGATCTACGCAGTTGGTATGTAATCAAATAATTAGACTGTGCGACGTAAAGAATTGTGGTTATCGCCTTTTGATTACATGTAGTATATAGTTTAAAATCAAGTATTTCAGTCTAGATAATAGGGACTGTTTTGTCTTCGTAAATAAATCAAAAAAACATAAATACGAGTCAAAATAAAGAAACTGAAAATACTTAAAACATCGGAATATTTATTTCATTTTAGATGTATCATTACTTAGTGTTTTTAAACAAACACAATTGTAATATGTTCAAGACATCTAAATGTGTTTCTTTCTAATAATAATCCCCCCTCCCATGTCATTTCCGAAAAGCTATTAACAATAGAAGTCGCGGGCTTCTGCCCGGCGACTAATACAAATAGATAGCTTGACACACATTTATTATCATGTTTGATATATATTTGTGTAATGTAAAGCATATTCAATTTGATAGTTATAGTAAGAATAATTTGCTTTGAAAACATCTGAAGGAAAATATATAATGAGTAATATCTAGATAGGATCCATTAGTACTATTTAGATAGATGTCAACAATACACATGTGTATTAATTTCAGAACTCTTCTGATGCATGAAGTATTAGAAATTGTATACACTAAATCAAGGTTTACAAGATAAATTATTGAAAAGTTATTCATACATAATGATACTGACATTATGCTAGCCTAACATTGAATTCATACGATAACTAAGCTATATGTTGCTTATTTTAAAAGAATAATACTGATTAAAGTCTAACTTTATGTACTCTTGAGTTTGTACCCTTGCAACTAGTTTTTTCCTTCCTGGAAGTAGAAACATTTACTCACGGATGAGAAATGAGTTGTGATAAAACTATTAAAAGACTGAACTATTCTCAAAACAAGCAACACATATTATAAGACCTGGTTACCACGTAACTAGGCTTAAATTTTAGGGAGAAGTGCAATTTAGGGCGAAGGTGCGAGACTTTAGGGAGAAGTGGGGAGACTTAAGGGAGAAGTGATATTTCTTGTGTGTCGTTACGCGTCGTAACCGCATCGCATTGTTTGGGATAGAACACATTTACTTAAACAAAGATGAATGTTCTATTATTTTATTTTAATTATGATTATCACATGAAGTTCTAAAATTGTTTTTCTCTAAGAGTAGTTGCGATCCGAACATTATGTGTTCTAAAGTCGCAGAAATTATTAATGAAGCTACTTTTTCTCGCCGTCCATTCCGTAAAGGTGTCAGGCATTTTATAAAGAAGTCGGTCGTAAGTGTCATCAACAATGTAAAATTACTTGTATCGGGTTGGCGATCCGACCATTGTGTTCTAAAGTCGCCGAAATATAATTAATGAAGCTACATTTTACTCGCCGTGTAAAGGTTTCAGGCATTTTGTAAAGAAATCTGTCGTAAGTGTCATAAACAACGTAAATTATTTGTATCGGCTAAACATACAGACTCTTTACAAGTAGAATTGAGGTATTGTCTTTTGATTGGTTAATTCCAAATAGTATGACACCCCATGCTACAGCATTTATTATGAAACCCCTAAAGAAATATCTAAATAATCTCATTTTCTCAATTATTGAAGACGATTATATAAATCTCATTAAACCATGAATAGATTCACAATATTATTTATACTATTGAAAGGGTTAAAACATAATTCGACTTCCATCTCATTTACATCGGATACGTATTTAATGTTTTATCAGGGGGCGTCATAATATTTGATATGACAATCGGTACTTTGATTATGCAAATTGGACTTAAGGGCACGTTCTACGTCACGAGTGTGTTAAATGATTCGATTTTTCAGCTTTTAATGGATATACACTCTCAGTTGTCAAAATAACTGATTACGCAACTGTGTATATCGAGAACTGTATAGGCCTACATCGATTCGACATGGTGCGTGACCGTGATCATTTTAACAGTGTCCGATGCTAGGACAAAATTCGCTTTGACTGAGATTTTGGGCAAAGTCGACTTCGCTTTGATCGAGTGAATGGGCGAAGTCAGAAACTTTTAGGCGACCACTTCACTTTCTTTATAAGGTCATGCAACTAGAAAATAACAGGATACGCGCAAGTCGAAGTTTTTTATTCATCGTTGAATCATGGAATATTTGTTGATGATATTTCATTTATTGTCTGTATTTATCGGTAAGTAACATTATAAATTATTGTTTTAAATTCTAGGTTTACACAAAGACCTAATAACACAAAGATATGCATCGATCCCAAATCTCGTAAAGCAACGTTACAGAAAAACAGGTGCGTGAGATTTGAGCGAGACCTCGCAGAGACGCTTTAAATATTTTAATCTCGCTGTGATGCTTAACAGGCGCTTTATAAAACATAGCTTGTTAAAGCAATCAACTCGAGAAGAAAATAATTATAGAAATGTGGTTGAAAACCAAAGACCTAGTTATAATTGTACTATTAAGACTTTGTTGAAAATAGTTAATAATTTATATGAACAATAACAATTATTTAACTTATATCTAATAGTTTGTTTTAATTACATTTCGACTTCGAGAAAATCAAAATTACATTGTAACTTGTATCGGCAAAGACAAAGAACTATATCTTTGGCAAAGACTAATGATATCTGACACTATTATTTGATAATTCACGTCATCTCAGTAAATTAAGCTTTGCCCGGACAATTTGCAATCCAAATTTAAAAGGCTATTTATACTTCATTCATAGAGTTTCACTCGATCTACTTTCGTTTTCAATTCACTTGATTGGTCATGTATTTTCGTTTTGAAAGGAAAACAAACGCATGGAATATTTCTATAATTACATAAATCAGGACTATAAGATGAAACATAATCTAGATTACTGGCTGTAAATACAAGGGGCTGTCCATCAATTTAAGAAATATTTGTGGAACGCTTTTGTATTTGATGAATTTAAGAATTTCCCCATATTGTATATGCATGTTCCTAGGTGAAATCAGTTTGTCTGTCCATCTTTCATTAAATCTTTTCGAATCAATGCCCTAGATAAAAGAAATAAAAATATGAGACCATTCATAAGTATGTTGTTGGTCTCTGATTCGTTATAACACCTCCATGTATTTTATCAGCAACTTTATATAACACCAAAGTACATAATAACAATACTTCTATGTATTTTTGTCTTTAATAGCACTTTGGAAACTTAATATTTTAATAAACGGATCAATTCAATGGCTATTAAATGTACTTAAATGGCCCGGCAGTACATGGTTAAGTACCCAGGTAACAGTGGTATAACTGAAAAATTGTTGAAAGCGGTGTGAAATACCAAATAATTAATCAATGGTAATCATTGATCAATACATGTGCATAGGTGATCTGATATCAGGAGACATCCAACAAAACAAATTTAAAGTAGTCAATTTTTTAATTACAAACATTTAATCTAATTACAAAGATGCAGACAAACACGTATGTATGGTATGAACGTTGTAAATACAACTGTATGATCATATTATGCACTTAAAAAAATGAAAATAATTTCTAGATGAATGAAGTCACTAATTTTCCTACAATTTCCCCCTTTCTCACAATGTATTTAAAATGGCTGTTTCAGTTACCCTTTCCCACATACAGACACTTTCTAACGCCTCTGCAGCAGACTTACTTTGATAACAATTTGGCAAAAGGATAAATTGCTTATAATCAGCAAATTATCTCCTGTTGTCACATTGTTTCAATTTTATTCAATAATTGTTCTTTCAGTTGTAAAGAGTTTTAATAGTTTGGAGTAAAGGTTTTCAAAGTCATCTCCTTTTGATCTGTTTCATTACACCCAAAGTGGAACAATTCTGGCCATTTCTTTACAGTCCTTCCTTTTGTTAAATGCCTGACATATAAGTTATGGTCTTTATATGATTTCTTTATACTATCATTTAAATGATTAAATTTAGAACAAACATTAATCTATGTGTTACTTCTATGCATTTTGTTCATAATTGAAAGGAGAGAATAACAATATATTTTATTATTAATACACAGAACAAAAACTACCAAAATGTGTAAATTACCCATTTCCACTTTCACTTCTATGAAAGGATTAAAGGACTGAGGAAAGGGGTAAAGCCTGTTATAAAACAAAACAGTTGACTGTGGTATATCTCTAAGTAAACACGACAGTATGACACTGGGGTGTGTACACATTGTGCTAAATGGGGATTAACACTAGTGCGCCACTGATTGACCATATGTAATTTGACATCAAAGGCTTTCAAACGAAATTGCAACATCATGATTGCACTGTTTTAATGGAAAACAGAACTATTTTTAATACATAACCCTTTGTCTCATTGCTAAATAAAACAATTATATCCAAAAGATGAAAAGTTTACCATATCAAAGTAAATCTATTTTCAAACAACTGACAGCATACATTTTATTTGGGTATATAGTTTGCAATCTTTGATAGTTGATTGTCTCACATAATGCATCGTTTATTAAGTGTGATATTAAACAACACGAAACAAAAATCTTAAATTATAAATAAGATTTGATCATGGTATTCATGTAAAATATATTTAACATTGTTAATCCTTTCCCACATATAGATTTTTTTTAAAAACTCTGCAATAGTTGACGTTAGTAAACATTGTTGCAAAAGAAGAAATTGCTCAAGGGAACCAATTCCCCCTTTTGTCAAAGCCTTTTCAACTCTATTCATTGATTATACTTTCAATTATATACATTCTAGATGTTTTCAAAGTTGTCTGCTGCGTATTTGGTGTATGTGGTATAGGTGTAACTCCTTCCCACATACAACACATATGCAGCTGAAGAACTTGAAAACAAAGTGTCAAACATCTGAAAAATCTCCATAAAAGATAGCTTTATTGTTGAATAAAGTTGAAAACATTGTGGTCAAAGGAGAAATATATTAACCTAAGGATGGATAGATTGGCAGTAAATTGTATGTTCAACATGAAAAGCCAATTCAAACAGTTATTCGCTTTCTTTTTGGTAAAGGGGTCATTGTCTATGCCATCTCTAATTATGTTTTCTCTTCTGTTATTTCCCTGAAAAGAAAATTACCACAACTTAATCAATCTTGTGACTACAAAAGAAGTTTAAAACAAATATCAGATGGAGTTATTACAAAATTTATAATAAATGAGAGAACAAAAGACAGAATCCAATTCAGTACTTTTCAACATACAAAATAATTAGAAACTAAATAAAAGTTTTAAAAATCATGTCTTTTAGCACTGATGGTGGGATGTAAAATTGGAATTTTATGTTTTGGGTTACTTAGCATGTATAATTTAAAAGCCGTAAACTAAAATCTTAGAAGCATCATTGTTGTGCACCAATTCGGTAACATCCCATTTCGTCTAATCCCATTTCGTCTACAGTTTTTTGTCTCATTTCGTCTACACCCTTGTTCCCATGTCGTCTACTGTCCATAAAATGAATATACATAGCTATATGTCTACGGAGATTGCCATTTCATCTTACATTGGCCTTTCTTAAAGCAATTATAAATCATGGTGTGAAAACTTTTAAGCAATTACTGCTTTTATTTTATTAAGGGGGTCTCAATGGAAATTGATTTTTGAACAAACTGTTGATCATTTTTGCCTTTGCAACAATAATAGATTCTTATATATTATCTTGTATTAAGCATGAAATATGAAATGATTATTACAATTTGTTATGAACTTTGTGTTTCTTTTGTTATGAAACCTTCGGACTTTGTACATAATGTAGACTAAGACTGGCTAAATGCCATGAGTCCCTTAAAGTAATTGCGACATTTCAATATAATCAGATAAAGATTATTACAAATAGAACGATAAAATAAAACAAATTCCAATAAAGAGATGCTCTGGTATGGGTCCACAATGTATGTATAACCCACATATTTTAAACAAAATATGTCCGTCTTATTTAATTAGACTGTCTGTCTCATTAATCTAAGTGTAGACGAAATGGCACCGGGGTGTAAATTGGTTGTAGACGAAATGGGACAAATTTCAAAAAGTGTAGACGAAATGGGATTAGACGAAATGGGATTAAACCACCAATTCATCATACCGAGATCCACTATACAAAAGGGAATGTTAAATACTGTTTAAAACACAGAAAATCATTGTTTATTTTTTTTGTTTTAAGCCTACACGATAGAAAAAAGCTACTGGAAAAGAATAATACCACAATTAAATCAATCCAGTGACTAACGAAGAAGTTCTAAGCAAATATTTGAAAAGTGATATTACACAATTTTAAATCAATGAGAGAAAAAAGACAGAATCCAGTTCAGAAATTTTCAGCATATAAAACATGAGAACAATAAATAAAACTTTAACAATTCATGGCTTAAGCACTGATGATGGGATGTAAGAATTGGAATTTTATGTTTTGGGTTATTATTAGCATGTATAAGAGCTGTAAACTAAAATCTTAGAAGCATCATTGTTTTGTACCAATTTATCATACCGAGATCCACTATACAAAAGGGAATGTTAAAAACTGTTTAAAACACAGAAAATCATTGTTTTAATTTTTTGTTTTAAGCCTACACAATAGAAAAAGGTTACTGGAAAGGAATATTTCCACAATTAAATCAATCCGGTGACTAACGACGAAGTTCTAAGCAAATATTTGAAAGTGATGTTACAAATTTTTAATCAATGAGAGAAAAAAGACAGAATCCAGTTCAGACAAAATACGATTACGAAAGCAAATAGAAAGCTGATTTTATAAAAACTGTTCACGACATCAAGAGATAAAAAAAATAAAGAATAATTGATTGATGTCAGCACCGAGAAAAAAACACATTCTACTTAACTGAAAGCTCAATTAAATAATTATATTTAATTATACCCCACCTACTAACCACGCGACCGCAATTTTCTTACCATTGTGTTTGGAAATTAATGTTTCTTATCAAATTAACATCACCTGAGGCTGATATAAATGATTTATAAACGTAAACTACTTACCAATTAATGACTTTCAGTCTTTCAGTCATTAAATCTTTAAATTTGTTGAGGAGTTATCAATTAATTATCCATTGTTTTCAAATTGCAAATGGCTGCCGATTCGGTTTTTGGAATCTCGCTGCTCACATGGTCTGTCACGTTGTGAAGTGTATAACCTTCTCGAGATTTGTTCTTTATCTATTGGATTGTGAAAAGACACACATTAACTCATTCTTTGTAGTTCCCTGTATAATGATCATTTAATCTTATAATTTTGTTTCTTTTTAGTACCAGGAGCTAGATGTGTAGTAGAGAACTTGACGATCTCCAGAGCCGTAGTGTACAGGACGAATATAACAGTAACATTGTACTGCAGTTTCATCGATAACGAACCTCCACCGGACATCAACCTCATCTGGCACCATAACGACAACCCGAAACCACTGGTCACTAGACCACCGACTTTACAGTATGATTCGAACCAAAGATTTTCATACCAGTTGAGAATTGATAACGCCAGTAGAAATGATGCGGGCAGATACAGCTGTAATGTTGAAGGAGATCCGTCCGTTGTCTCCACTACAATGATGGAAGTATCAGGTATAACGACAAATAATTTATTAGCTTGATTGAATTTTTGTGATCGTCTTTTGTCCGTCGTCTGTCGTCCGTCGTTCGTCGTTCGTTGTCAACAATTGCTTGTTAACACTCTAGAGGCAACATTTAGCATCCAATCTTCATGAAAGTTTATCAGAACATATATCTCCATAAAATCTAGGCCATGTTCGGAACTGGGTCATGTCGGGTCAAACACGAGGTCACTAGGCCAAATTGAAGGAAAATCTTGTTAACACTTTGGAAGCCGCATTTTTGGCTTGAGCATGTTGAAACTTTGTCAGAATGTTTGTCTTAATGATATCTAGGCCAAGTTCGAATATAGGTCAGAAGTTAAAAACTAGGTCACTAGGCCAAATTTAAGGAAAATCTTGTTAACACTCTGGAAGCTACATTTTAAACTTGAGCATGTTGAAACTTTGTCAGAAAGCTAGGTCACTAGGCCAAATTTAAGGAAAATATTGTTAACACTCTGGAAGCCACATTTTAAACTTGAGCATGTTGAATCTTTGTCAGAAAGTTTGTCTTGATCATATCTAGGCCAAGTTCGAATATAGGTCATATTTTTTTTTAAAAACTAGGTCACTAGGCCAAATTGAAGGAAAATCTTGTTAACACTCTGGAAACCACATTTTAAACTTGAGCATGTTGAAACTATGTCAGAATATTTGTCTAAGTGATATCTAGGCCAATTTAAAATATGGGTCATGTCCGGTCAAAAACCTATTGATATCTAGGTAACAAAGCCAAATTTAAGGAAAATCTTGATGACATGAGCAGCTTGAAATTTTGTCAGAAAGTTTGTCTTGATGATATTGCCATTGGCACTGAAAGAGTTAAGTCTTAAATAGCCCATTCTCAGGTGAGCGATTCCAGGGCCTCATGGCCCTCTTGTTTTTAAGGACCGTTACAATATGGGACTATTCTTTCTATTGAAGACTTTAAAAATAGCATACCAGTTCAAATGCTAAAAGAACTAACCCTTTTCCACATACAACACGTCTTCAGCAGTCATTTATCCTTTTGCTTTATTTTTTATATTTTATTCTTAAAGTAAGGTTTTACATGCTGAGGTGTTTCAAAATCGTCTGCTGCAGAATTTCTGTATGTGGGAAAGGGTAGGTTGTCATTTATCTATGTTCCCATTCCCAAGCTTTGTTTTATGTCTTATTTTTATGAGGAGTTACTTTTTCACAAGAAAAAAAATCGGTTTACAAAATATTTCTTTATCTTTAGTTGACGACAATCCAGTTGTAGGAGAAATTAATTCGAACCTGGAATTAAACCTTCTGAGTAGTCCGAACCCGGATGTTCGATGTTTCACAGCACACAAACCTTCAAAAGAGGCTCCAGGTTGTAAGATGAACATCAAAGTTACTGGTAAGTCTCCTGGTGTACATGTGGGTGACTGAACGTTATTTATCCTTTTCACACAATGATTTATATTCTGTCAATGTCTTTTTCAAGTTGTTAGTCTTGCACCAGACACTTGTTAGCTCGCCTATTCGAAGAAATAGGGGAGCTTATGTTATCACCCCGGCGTCCGCGTTGGCGTTGGCGTTGGCGTCCGCGTTGCCAGCTTGGTCAAACCTTTGCGTGCAAGGCTTTTTCTCAGACACTGTGTATGCTGTTGCTTTGAAACTTCACCCACTTATTCAGGGTCATTAGGGGACCTTGTATGTCAAGTCCCATAACTCTGGAATGGATTTTGACTGAATTGTGCCCCTTTTTGGACTTAGAATTTTGGTCAAACCTTTGGGTGCAAGGCCTTTTCTCAGACACTGTGTATGCTGTTGCTTTGAAAGTTCACCCACTTATTCAGGGTCATTAGGGGACCTTGTATGTCAAGTCCCATAACTCTGGAATGGATTTTGACTGAATTGTGCCCCTTTTTGGACTTAGAACTTTGGTCAAACCTTTGCATACAAGGCCTTTTCTCAGGCACTGTGTATGCTGTTGCTTTGAAACTTCACACACTTATTCAGGGTCATAATATGACCCTGTATGTCAAGTCTCATAATTCTGGAGTGATATTGATGGAATTGTGCCCCTTTTTGGACTTAGAATTTTTGTCAAACCTTTGCGTGCAAGGCCTCTCTTCAGACAGTGTATGCTGTTGGTTTGAAACTTCACACACTTATTCAAGGTCTTTAGATGACCTTGTATGTCAAGTCCCATAACTCTGGAATGAATTTTGACTGAATTGTGCCCCTTTTTGGACTTAGAATTTTGGTCAAACCTTTGTGTGCAAGGCCTTTTCTCAGACACTGTGTTAGCTGTTGCTTTGAAACTTCACACACTTATTCGGGGTCATTATACCTAATGCTATAACTGTTCTGAAGTAGGCCCTGATAGACGATGGCCCTGATAGGCGAGCTATATTGTCCTCCGACAACTCTTGTTGTCATTGTTATCATTTAGAACGAAAATGGTTTGATGATAAGCAATTTCAACTCTTGTCATAATAATACTTTGATGTATATATCATTTTAATATTTGTTCTTAGATGTTATCAAAGTCGTCTGCCGCAACTTTATTGTTTGTAGAGAAAAGTAATCCATGAGGGATTGAACTAAATGTTTTGTCACTTTACAGCATTTAATCCTTTCACCGCTACTGATGACACGCTTCTGCAGCGATTTCTCCTTTTCCTACAATGTTATCAACTTTGTATCAAAAGTGTATGTTTTAATTTCTAGACATTATTTTTCTAATATTCTTTTCAAAGCAGACGACTCTCAAAAACAAACAGGAAAATCCCAAGTCTCTAGAAAGGGAAACCTGATTTGGCTCACTGTAGGCTTTAACAACATATGAGCGGTTCCACGAGAAAACAATCAATATGGACTCTGAGTAAATGTATCGACCCAGATCAGCCTGTGCAGTCCTCTCATACTAATCAGGACCGACACATTTTGTCTCAGGGGATATAGGTATAGAGTAATTATTCCTGAAACAGAAAATCTACAGGAGGCAAAAAGTGCTTATCCACAATGTTGGTTTTCTCGTATAACGGCTCATATTCAAGTTATTTGCAAGATATAGCAGTGCTAGACCCTTTCCCACCTGCAGATGCATTTTGACGCAATAGCAGCAGACGACTTTTGAAAACATTATGGCCAAGGTGAAATTGCTCATGATGAGCAATTTCTCCTTTGGCCACGATGTTTTCAACTTTATTAAACTATCTTTTATGACGATTTTTCAGGTTTTTGTCACTATGTTTTCAAAGTCGTCTGCTGCAGATTTGTTGTATGTGGGAAAGAATTAAGTCAACGCTTTTGTTAGGGCATTTGTTTGGGGGGGGGGGGGGGGGGGGGGGAGATATTCATGCCAGATCCCGAAATCTGAAACAATTATACTTTTCCCTAGAAATCTAGGCAGAAATCTGGAAAATCTCGAAAAACCCTTCACCACATACAATAAATCCGCAGCAGACGGCTTTGAAATTATCATGTTCACAATTTAGCAAATGTATATAAATGATAGTATGATTATTGAATAAAGTTGAAATCATTGTGGCAAATGGGAAAATTGCTCATTATGAGCAATTTCTCCTTTTGCCACTATGATTTCAAAAGTCGTCTGCTGCAGAGGCGTCAGAAAAGCGTATGTATGTGGGAAAGGGTTAACATTATTGACAATTATATGATTTTAAGATAAAAACTATTTATCCACAATATTTTCAAAAGTCGTCTGCTGCTGTTGCATCAAATTGCCTCTTCAGTTGATAAAGGGTTACTATGGAACGCCTTTACTGTCTTAGTATGTTGTACTGTATTATACGCAGTACATTTTCACGTATATGAGGTACATATTTCATTTGACGTGTTACATTATTCATGATATGCAGTGCCTTTTCTATTAGTGTGGTGATTATTTAATAATATGCAGTGCAAAATAGTGTTTAAACAATAGAATAAGCATTATACGTTGTACAAACAACGTCATGTGCAATACAAACTATATTCTTTGCAGTACAAATGACATTATATGTGGTGTATTTGTTTGTGTATGTAGTAGTTTTACATGTATACGTTGTATGTTGGTCAATAGATGCGGTGTATGTTTTAATATAGGAAGTGCCTGCACGTATCTGTATACCTGGTGAATTATTATGTATGTGTTCATTAAAAAACATAGTACGCAATGCATTTGGCAATATGTTCGGTCCTTACTAATTTATACATGGTGTAAACAGCTTTATATGCGGTGCATTTTTCATTAGGATGATCATACTTTCCGGCATTCTCTGTAATTATTTATAAGGAAAATACCGAACCAGACAGATCGATATTAACATTCACACCGTTTACTCAATTTTAAAAAGGCCCTTGAATAATTGATAAATAGATGTGTACACTAACTTGGAAATATATCGAAATACATTTATATTTTCAGGTTCATCAGTTTGGAATTCCCTTCCTTCATATATTCAAAACTCAACGTCTATTCAGCATTTCAAATCCCAATATTTACGTTGGATAAACCAATCTTAATTCAATGATAATTGTAGTTCAATTGTATTTCATGAAACTATGCACAATATTTAGATCTGTGGCTGTTCTACTATACAGTACTAGACATATAATTTTTAAGTCCATATTTATAAACGCATGTATAATTGTAACATTGAGTAGTTCATATGTAACACACGTTTGTTCATGCTTCGTTCCATTTTGTTTATGTGTGAGGCCCTCATGGGAGATTGACTTGCATACATGTACTATGTCAAATGAGTGTCCTCTATAAATAAAGCCTTTATTTTATTATCCCCGCCTATGAAATAGGGAGGGGGATATTGAAATGGCGTTGTCCGTCCGTCCGTCCGTCCTTCCGTCCTTCCTTCCGTCCTTCCGTCCTTCCTTCCGTCCTTCCATCCGTCCGTCCGTCACCTGCATTTTCTCAGTAACTAGCTGGTAGAATTTCATGAAACTTAAAATAAATATGAACCACTATACTGGGATGATGCCCGTCCAATTATTTTTTTGATTAGTCAATTTTCCTTGGAGTTATTGCCCTTGATTTTTGAAAAAATCAACGTTTTCAGCCATTTCTCAGTAACTAGCGGGTAGAATTTCATGAAAATACTTAAAATAAATATGAACCACTATACTGGGATGATGCCTGTTCATTTTTCATTTGGATTAGTCAATTTTTCTTAGAGTTATTTCCCTTGATTTATTAAAAAATAATCGTTCGCAGCCGTTTCTCAGTAACTAGCGGCTAGAATTTGATGAAACTTGAATGTAATATTAACCAACTTCCTGCCATTATTCCCCTCCAACTCTTTTTTGGATTCCTTATTATGCCCCCCCCCCCCCCGGAATCTCCGATTCGGGGGGCATATAGTTTTTGGCCTGTCTGTCTGTTGGTCTGCACGTCTGTCTGTCTGCACAAAAAAACCTTTAACCTTGACCACTACTTTTGAACCATAACAGATACGGCTACCATATTTCACATGTGTATTCCTTGTGACATTACCTTTCTGTCAGTACCAAAATGTTTGACCTTGCGACCTTGACCTTTGACCTAGATGTAGTTTTTGGCCTGTCTGCACGAAAAAAACTTTAACCTTGACCACTACTTTTGAACCATAACAGGTACGGCTACCATATTTCACATGTGTATTTCTTGTGACATTACCTTTCTGTCAGTACCAAAATGTTTGACCTTGCGACCTTGACCTTTGACCTAGATGTTGCCATTCTCGAAAAAAACTTTAACCTTGGCCATTACTTTTGAACCATAACAGGTACGGCTACCATATTTCACATGTGTATTCCTTGGGACATCACCTTTCTGTCAGTACCAACATTTTTGACCTTGCGTCCTTGACCTTTGACCTAGATGTAGTTTTTGGCCTGTCTGCACGAAAAAAACTTTAACCTTGACCACTACTTTTGAACCATAACAGGTACGGCTACCATATTTCACATGTGTATTCCTTGTGACATTACCTTTCTGTCAGTACCAAAATGTTTGACCTTGCGACCTTGACCTTTGACCTAGATGTTGCCATTCTCGAAAAAAACTTTAACCTTGGCCATTACTTTTGAACCATAACAGGTACGGCTACCATATTTCACATGTGTATTCCTTGTGACATGACCTTTCTGTCAGTACCAACATTTTTGACCTTGCGACCTTGACCACCTTTGACCTAGATGTTGCCATTCTCGAAAAAAACTTTAACCTTGGCCATTACTTTTGAACCATAACAGGTACGGCTACCATATTTCACATGTGTATTCCTTGTGACATGACCTTTCTGTCAGTACCAACATTTTTGACCTTGCGACCTTGACCTTTGATCTAGATGTTGCCATTCTCAATTTTTTTTTAACCTTCCCCACTACTTTTGAACCATAACAGGTAAGGCTACCATATTTCACATGTGTATACCGTGTGACATGACCTTTCTGTCAGTACCAAAATGTTTCACCTTGCGACCTTGACCTTTGACCTAGATGTTGCCATTCTCGAAAAAAACTTTAACCTTGACCACTACTTTTGAACCGTAACAGGTACGGCTACCATATTTCACATGTGTATTCCTTGTGACATGACCTTTCTGTCAGTACCAACATTTTTTGACCTGGCGACCTTAACCTTTGACCTATTGGGGGGCATCAGTGTTTCACAAACACATCTTATTTATTTTTAGAGTCACTGCCCCTGATTTATTAAAAAATCCACGCTTACAGTTATTTCTCAGTAACTAGCTGCTAGAATTTGATGAAACTTGAATGTGATATGAACCAACATCCTGCAATGAACTTCTGAATAAATATGGTATCAAATCATTTACATTTATTATAACACTGTCTGATACATAATTATATATGCATTTTAGCTCCACTTTAAGAAGAGTAAAGATATCTATTGTATTTGTGTCACTGTTGGTTTAAGAAGCAAAACCTAGTATTCACATTTTTCCTGTGTTATTTAAGAAATAACAAATGACACCCCTTTAGTTTTGTAATATTGATTATTAACCCTTTCACCGCATAAATACTCTGTTGAAAATAGTGCAGTTCCAGATAAGATGCCGCTTTTAAAGGTGGCGTCTTATCTTGGACTGCACTATTTTGCAATAATTGATGTTCCCGAGTAAGCAGTTTCGGAAAATACAGTTTTATTTAATCGTCCCTCTGATTTATTTCGTTAAAATATTTTATCATAAAGTAATCCCAGTCGATATTTTATAATTTGGCGCGGAATGGGATAAACCAGTGTCATAACTTTATTCTTTCCCCTTGATCTTGTGCGAATAAGTTGAAATTTAAAGGTCAATTGCACATTAAACATAAAGACCTTCATGTACAAACAAGCCATCAATTACAAACAAGCCATCGTTGGCGGGGGATATTTTTTCGCTGAAAATGCTTGTTATTATTATTAGTAGTAGTATTATAACACATGTTCTGAATACACGAGCGGTAGAATATCGTCGTCTGCACTGAAATCCGCACTAGACGAGATTGGTCTGTTCATTCGGCATGATTTGCAGTCTGATCAAAATCTAAAATCTAATGTCTGAATATTACTAGTCCAATAATATATGACCTCTCACAAGCTCGAGTGCTTGTCAACGGAGTCTTATGTTATATGACTAGAATATTACGTGTACTAACATATGCTTATTAGAAGCTTCAGTCAACTTGTGAGGATTATGATAAGACAAAGCAAATAAGCAGGCTGATTTGAACTTACACTGTTCAGAAAAAAACGAAGTTATGCCTTTTCCCAAAGACAAAATCAAATAAAAATGTAAATCACTTTTCCAAGTTATTTCTCTTATTTCCAGAAGCTGCTGAGAAATTTAAAGTTGTTTTTATGAGAGAACATTACCATAAAGTGGTAACCTAAACACATTTTTAAATCTTTAGTATGCATCAGATGACGTTAAGGCACAACTATAGAACATCTTAATAAATGAAAGTATAATTATTGAAGAGGTGTTGGTTGAACGCATTGTGGCAAATGGAGTAATTTCTCAAGATGAGCAATTTATCCTTTTGCAATAGGCTAATGATTTCAAGAGTTGTCTGCTTCAGGAATCAGAGATCGTCTGCATAGACGACATTCTGCATCTCGTCTATTAAGAAAATGTGTACACTTTTCATAAAGATTATTCCACAAGGCCTTTTTTTAAAATGGATTAGACGGTGTTAATGTTCAAACCTATCTGTCATGCTCGGTATTTTCCGGAAATAATTCCGGAGAATGCCGGAAAGCATGATCATCCCCAATGTAAATGCACCACGTATTAAGTTTAAACCACCGCATATAATCAAAGTACCGCCACACGTATTGAAGAAAAGACTGCAAATAATGTTGTTTGTATTGTATATGACGTTGTTTGCACACTATATAATGGTTATTCTACTGTATCTTCATACTTGTGCACTTCATATTATTAAATAACCACGATATATTATACAAATGCACTGCATACCATGCAAAATGTACCACGTCAAATGAAATATGTACCTCGTATACATAAACATGTTCTGCGTATAATACAATACAACATAGTAAGACAGTAAAGGCGTTCCATAGGTTACACTCAATGCCAGTACCTTAAGTGCCTTTAATTAAACCCTTTCCTTGAATTCATGATGATACAATATTTTCCATGGATAAATTTTCAAAGCAGAAGACTGAAAATATATCTGCTGCGAATATGTCTGTACTAGGTAAAGAGTTCGCAGGAACTTTCTTTCTACAGAAACAGATGCTGGTTACCATGATTTCGTTATAATCTCAGCTGAGGCCTTGCTGTATTACAAAACACTAGAGAAGGCCGTTGAAAAGCAAGTGACATTTAAGCTGGCAAAACCGTTGATAGGTATTGTATTTATAATCTTATATACACATCTTATACAGTACTCCTTTTTTAAAACCTAATGATTGAAATAGAGATAGTCATAACCTATTCTTAAAGAGTATTCCCACAGTAAGCAAATCCGATGCAGACAACTTTTCAAACATTTAGGACAAAGATATGGAACATCTCTACTGATGGAACTATAATTATTGAATAGAGCTGAAATAATTTGTCCCAAGGATTTCAAAAGACGTCCGCTGAAGAAGCATGTTGTGAGGATTTTACACGTTACATTTCTTGATGTGCTATTGTTATGCCATCCCAAGCCGATTGCACCTAAAGACCTAAATACATAGCATGTAATTGAAAATCCAAACAATGTTTTGTTTTGAGAATATGCCAGTAAGAACATTGTTGAAAAAAAGATACGACAGTTGTAAACAGTGTGTAAAAGAAGATATTATCCATTTAAAGAATGTTTTCAAAAGTCATTGACTGCTAAATCCATCTGCATCGCGGGAAAGGTCAATTTATCCTTTTGCCTCATTGTTATCAAAAGTTATCTGCATCGGGGGAAAGGTCAATTTATCCTTTTGCCTCATTGTTATCAAAAGTCATCTGTATTGGGGGAAAGGTCAATTTATCCTTTTGCCTCATTGTTATCAAAAGTCATCTGCATATAAGCCTCTGTAAAGGAAAGTTGAATTAGTGAACAGAGTTGAAAACAATTGTGGCAAATGGTGAAATTGCTCTTTAAGAGCAATTTTTCCTTTTGTCACAATGTTTTTAAAATAATATCATATGTTGTAGACCCGTCAAAATGCGTCTGTATATGAGAAAGGATTAAAAGTATACAGTATCAGGAATATAAGCTTTCAACTTTCTTTAACAATTCATACTTCAAGGTTTAAAGATAATATGGAATGACGATAACATTATTTTCGTATTGTTGGGGGACACCAATCATCTCTCAGACATGAGGTTAAGCTGTTCCCATCCACAAAACACTATCCCGTTATATGTTACAAAGGAAGATTCGGCGGCCAATGACAAGACAACATTCATATGTGATAGGAATGAAACCATGTCGGATTTAGATGTCCTCGTACAATGGAAAGAGAAGATCCTGTATGCCAAGAAAGTGACAGAAACCGGGCACACATCAGGTAGAGTCCATTCTTTTTGTCGTCGTCAATTCACAGGCGTCCGAGTTTTCATTTGAGAAAAAACTGAAAAAAAAAAAAAAAAAAACCACCATACAATACCTCGTTAAAATACTACAAATTGTCTCTCTATATGGTTCTTTATGCTGTTATAATAATGACCGTAATGCTAATTCGGGGAATACCACACAGGACAGTGTAACTATAAATAGCCTCTCTATATGGTATTATATGAAAATAATTATTATTATACTATAAGAACCATATAGAGGCTATTTATAGGAACACGTCCTGGGTGGGATTCCCAACATTTTCTCATACGAAATAATTACGGTTATTATTATTATAGCATATCAGACTACTCACATGCCAAATTGTTTGAACCAATCGCATCAATTCTTACTAAAAATGCGTCACGTGACTGGTCGCGGATTATGTGCAGTACGCATCGCAGACGAAGCACTCTCAGACAAAATGGCGTCCAATTTTAATGTCCATCTCGATCCAAATATAAATTCAGAGTTGCCGGGTTATCTTGATCGTTCAAAGGATAAAACAAGTACACACCAGGTAATTAAATGTTTTGTACTACTTTTTTCTTTTGTAAGAAAACTTTTTGTGGCGCCAATTAAAAGATATTTTTGAAATAAAATCTATAGCACTTGAACTCGACAGTTCCGGGTCATCGACAATTCCTGGTCAAGTTTGGAAAAAAATGTTTTGTTTTCGAGAATGATACAGTATTTTGACAATTTGGTTATCAAGTCATATTTCCCATTAGTTTGGCTAGTTTCACTTCGATTTAGGACGTTGTCATTTCGAGTACGGATGCCGTTATCTCGAAACACATGACTGCATCGATTCCCGCGAGAGCAAAATCTCAATATTTTGATTTACCTGTCACAGAGTACATTGCTGATTGTAGCCATAATTTCAGTAATACAGTTATGTATTGCACATACATGTATAGGTTATTTACTACTGAACAAGATATATATTTTTTATTGACCTGTCGAAGTTGTTTATGCCAAACTAGCGGATAAATTTGACCTAGTTCACATACGACACTTTCCGGTCAGCCAAAAGGAATTTCTCAAAATTATCAATTTATTAGTAAAACTATTTTGGGAACTTTTTAAGAATAATTTAATGCTTATGGTGATACATCAATGTTAAACATTTGTATTAAAATTGACATTTTTTTGTCAAATATGACTTATTAGTTTGTTGAACAAAAATGCATCAGTTTTCGTGCATGAAAGTGTGTACAGTAAATTTGGCCCCATCACTGTTCTGCTTTTCGCGGCAAAAGGTAATTGCAAGTGATATATTTTAGTTATTTTTTTTTCATATTATTTTAATAAAAATGTTAAATGAATATCTTGTTATTAAAAAACAGCTATTTGAGGTTACCCCTGATAACAGAAATAAACATTTGTCACGTGACCCGGAAATGGCAAGTTCGACCCGAAACTGTCAAATTTACAGCTTGCAATTGCAGACACTTAAGAAACACTTTAATAAATTTGTATAATTGTTGAATTATATCATCGTGGGGAGGAAGTATTTGTTTAACATTTTATGTAGTTTTGTTTCTCTCTACTTTCTTTTCAACGAGACAAGATTCGTTAATTTGGTTACTGACCCGGAACTGTCGAGTTGACTGTAGCACAAATAGTAAACAAAGAAAATTCTTTGAACTTTTTAATATATTTTTAGTATACTCAAGAATCCGGGTATTCCTGGTTCGATCTCCAGCCGCGGCACTACGGTCATAGTGAAGTGTCCTTGGGCACGGCTGATTTTCTAGTCTAGTACGTAACTGGTTTGTTTACCCAGGGATCATGAATATTTAACTATCGCCGTGATATAACTGAAATAATGTTAAAAACGACATAAAACCCCATCAAAACAAACAAACTGACAAAAAAGTAGTTATTTATAAAGTTTTGTATAAAAATACCACTGCAGATTTCTTAAATTAATCCATCTTCTTTTAAATTGCAAGTGGAATCATGTGGAATGGGCATTGTTAAATCCCAATTTTCAACAAAAAGTCTTAATTTTTTAACATGAGGGGTGTTAACCTGAGTGTTCCTGTGTATGAGAGTATAACCTCTGGGTATGTTAAAGAACCCCAGTAATTTAAAAGTGGATACCTTTGAATCCTTGCCAATTATGAATTAAGCTGTAAACACAGTTCAATTTGAGATTGGTTAGTGCGCATGACTCTCATCCGAAGACCCCAGGTTTGATTCCTGTCTGGGTCACATTCTGGGTATCTTTATCCAACCTCAACAGTCCTGTTTTGGGGAAAGTGACTGTTTAAGTGCACATTTCTTTGGAGGGAAGTTAAGCCATCAGTCCAATGTGCAGGGAGAGTAATACTCTGTGCACAACAAAATATCTCCTTTCTTAAAAACCTCCACGCAGCGGATTCATTACCCGCTAAAACAAGTGTTCGAGGCTGCTTTGTGTAGCAGCATCAGTAGTTTGATAGATTTTAAAATAACAATACATAATTTCCTCATTTTAGGGATTATTGGCTTAAAGACACTTAATTGTCCCCCGCTTTACGAAGTAAAACGTCGGGGACATTAAATCTCATTCGTCAGTCCGTCAGTCCCTCCGTCACGCTGTCACAAAAACTTTAACCTTGGTCATAACTTCTGAACCGTAATAGGTACTGCTTTCATATTTCACATGTGTATTCCTTGTGACAACCCCTTTCCACCAATACCATTTTTTTTGACCTTGTGACCTTGACCCTGACCTTTGACCTACATTTTAAAAATATTAACCTTGATCATAACTTTTGAACCATAACCGGTAGGGCTTTTTTATTTCACATGTGTATTCATTGTGACAAGACCTTTTCGTCAGTATCATATTTTTGGACCTTCTGACCTTTGACCGTGACCTTTGACCTACATTTTGAAAACTTTAACCTTGATCATAACTTTTGAACCATTACAGGTAGGGCTTTTATATTTCACATGTGTATTCCTTGTGACAAGCCCTTTCACTCAGTACCCATATGTTTGACCTTGTGACGTTCATCATGACCTTTGACCTACATTTCCAAAATGTTAACTTTGAGCATAACTTCTGAACCATAACAAGTATTGCTTTCATATTTTACATGTGTATTCCTTACAACAAGCCCTTTCCATCAGTACCAAATATTTGACCTTTTGACCTTCACCATGACCTTTGACCTACATTTCCACAATTTTAATCTTTATCATAACTTCTGAACCATAAGAGGTAGTGCTCTTATATTTCACATATGTATTCCTTGTGACAAGCCCTTTCCATCGGTACCCATACTTTTGACATTGTCAAAGCCTTCTCTAGACAGAAAAGACAGTTACAATATGCCAGGAAGCGTTGCAACCCAACCAATAAGACCCCCAAAGCGGGGGACCATAATTCTCTGAATTTGCTTGTTTAATATTGTGGTTTCATTAATATTCTTTGGGCACTAATGTTATTGGTTGTGTTGACCCATTAGATCAAATTTGAACGAATCTGTAATTTCCAAGGAACTTATATAACTTAGAACCCCACGAAGAAATCGGAAAACGTAAAAAACTAAAATTTGTGCCAACAATATTTTGTGAAACCACAGTAGTTAACTATTTATTTGTTTAAATATTAATGACTGATACAATTTATAAATAAGTAACATTTATTCATTATATATAACTTAAATGTAAGAATGCATGTTTTTGTTTTGTTATTTATAGATTTTTGAGTTTGTTATTCCTTCTGACAGACCTGAACTTGGTACTCATTCTGCAACAACCCTGGATAGTTTGGGTATGTGTTTAGTATTACTTATATCAAATATGAACCATTTGCTATGATCTGCTTGTTAAAAGATCCACTCTCCACTCTTTGTTTTCTTCATCTTCATTCAAATGTTAAATTAACAGGTTTGCCTATGGTGTTTTAGCATGCAAAATTCATTTAAGCAAATTTAACTTTAACTATGGACTTTTAAAAGGACTTGTCAGCTTTTGTTTTGAAAATCCATCAGTCAATGATTATTTTTGAATTGGCTATTGATCCGAGTCTCATAGGGAGAGGGGGTATAATGGAATCACCCTGTTTGTCCGTCTGTCTGTCCATATGCTTGTAAGCGCAACTCCTCGGCTGGACCGATTTTGATGAAACTTTACACAGTTGCGGTACACAACCTGAGGATGTGCATGAAGTAAAATTATCCCTGTCCATCTGTCCATCTGTCTGTGTCCGTCTGTTAAGCGCGGGAAGGGGGGGTATCCTTTCGTGAGTTCACTCACAGTTCTAGTATTATATCTAATTTAAATATTTATGTCTGTTACCACTAGTGAGTGATATCAGGGCCATTATGGCCCTCCTGTTTATTTATGTAAAACTAAAAGATGAGGTTACTGGTAGGACAGTTCTGTTGGAGTTAGCTCATGTAAACAATGAAGCTAAAAAACTGGAAACCAATCAAGTTTTTCTATTTCTTAATCATTTTACTTTGAAATTCAGCTTATTGCAGAAAATATATTAATGCCACACTTGTACATAATAATTATAAAGTTTTGTAAATGTTTGTTTTTTTCCAGAATGGAAGACTTGCTTGCGGAAAAATCTAGGGCTATGTCGAGAAGCCATTGATCGTGACTTGTATTTTTGTAAAAAAAATCAAAGTACCATGTCAACAGAAAACAACTTTATGTTTGTTTTGGAGAGCAACTTGTTTGATATGGCCACCTCTGGATTGGCAGAAGGCGCAATGTATGCTGCTGTGTTTCAGACTGGACGACAACAGTTTGTTAGGTTTCTGGAAAGTGGCGTGTTTAATGGATTTTTCGAAAATAGAGGTAATTATTTCATATAAATGCTCTTAACATTTTGTTCCTGTGAATTTATTTAAAACAAGAAAAAATTTCAATGGAACACGGATGCCCTAGTTAGCAGACAGACGAACAGACAAATAAGACAGATGAATGGAAAGAAAAAATGGAGTGTCCCAACCGCCATGAGACATTCTTTTTTTTAAAACAAAGATATATATATATTTAACCCTTTCCCTCATATGACAATTCAGCAGCAGACTACTTTGAACATATTTTGTCAAAAAATAGAAAATCTCTATAATTCAATGGATAACCTATGACTAAAATTAGAAAACATTGTGGCAAAAGAAGGAGAAATTGCTCATTTTGAGCGACTTCTTTTTTTGTCACTATGTTTTCAAAAATCCGTCTGCATCAGAGGCGTCAGAAAGCGTCTATATGAGGGAAAGGGTTAAATACATTTTCCAGAGTATATTTAATGAACTTCAATTTAAATTTCGTCACAATTCATACATAATATATAGAGATGTAAAGGTTGTGGCTGCATCTGCTGTCTGTGCTTAAAGGGCTGAATGCACAATGGAGCTTTTATCTTTTCAGAAGATTTTAAAGCTTTTCTTCTAGCTTAAAGGGACTGAATCCCATATGAGAAAGAAGCGAAAAAAAAAGAAAATTGTTAAAAATTGATATTACCTTGATGTTTTTGCATGTAAGGCATTGAGATTTGCTGACTGATGTACTACAATATATGCACACTATTGATATTGCGGAGATTTTTTCGTTATTTTGCATTGTAAAATCTACTGGGTTAGTAACCCAGTAAATCTAAAAATATCGCTGTATATTTATCACGTTATCACTACAACGGAATTGACAATCTCCTTCCCAGAGTTGTCGTTCCTTACACTCACGCATACATGAATGTAATGAGTCGATAGTGTTAGAGAATGCCGAATTGAATCCACAAATTCAAATGAGCAAGAGGAAATTCCACGGTATTTTTAAACTGGAAAACACGAAGCGGACGTTTTTTTAACTGCTTATTTCCTATGAAATAATGAAAAACAAGTCTTGTACGACCTTCTACAACATTCCGTTACATATATATCGACGTATTTTGGATTAATTAGAATAAGTATAAAATATAACGATTTTGGACCATTATAGTGTTCAGTCCCTTTAAGACTTTGTTCAGGGATCAAAAAATGACAAATTTGTGATTTTCTTTAAGGCTATCATCCTCACAAATGTTGAATTATTAGTCGCCGGGCAGAAGCCCGCGACTTCTATTTTTAATAGCTTTTCGGAAATCACATGGGAGGGCGGCTTATTATTAGAAAGAAACAAATCTAGATGATTTGAACATATTACAATTGTGGTTGTTTACGAACACTAATAAATGACACATCTAAAATGAAATAAATATTCCGATTTTTTAATGTTTGCATTTTTTTTTATTTCACTCGCATTTAAGTTTTTTGTCTTATTTACGAAGACGAAAGTGGTCCCTTCAAGACGTGAACCAACACCCCCTAATGCAGACTCTTATGTGTCATCATTGAGGTCAATTTCGGATTCTCCTTTTAATAGCAATTTTAACTTACTAAATGTTGTTTTCATGTTCAAAGAGATGTCTTGATTTGTGTAGAATTCATTTAATAATGTTAATCCATGAATATCTAAAGTAGGAACTGTTTCTAAGCTAAATATAGACCCTATTCTGTTGTGTAGTTTCGTGACCTTTAAATCGATTTTCGCGCATGCGCATTTCGATATGAAAAAGCGAGTGATATTATTTTATTTTAGACAAGTACAAGACGAATGTTTGACGCAAAGCGTCAAAGAGAAGCCGCAATATTTCGTTGTACATGTAGAAATAAGAAAAAAAGAACATTTTTAAATCCACAAACAATAGAACAATTTAAACTGTAGACGGTAATGCTGATATATTTCTCCTTTTGAAGACTTTTGTTTTCTTCAAATTACCTCCCTTTAAAGCAATACCAGGATATTTACCTTGTGATTCGAATAAGATTGACAAACATTGAAATTATATGAATGAATACTATTATTTAAATAAGTAACAACAGCAAAATTAAATTTAAGCCAGATAAATGTGTACACATTTCGTTAATTTTTTATAGATACCCTAATGTATAGGTATGTATATAAAATTTATAAGCAAATGTTTTCATTACTACGTTCCTAATGTTTGAATAGACTAAGGAAAGTCAAAAATACATAAATAAATCAATGCAGTCTTTTCCGGCGACATTGATGCCTTGCATCAACTTTCTCTTGTCTGTTATATGATAAACCAACTGTTCAAAAAGTTCTTTTACACTATAACTCTCTTTTTTTTTTACAGTTACACTAAATTTCTTGCTAGCTTCATAGTCATATGGGGATACTAGTAATGACAAAGTAGATTCTGCTGCCTCCGAGCTCAAACATTTCCCTTTTAAAACTATGTTTGATTATACCCCTACAAAAGTAGTTTTTTTTTTGGGGGGGGGGGGGGGTGTGCAATAGGAGTCACTAAGTTGGTTGGTCGGTCGGCTGGAAGCCATATTTTGTCCAGCCTACAAACCATTGATGGAATTCAATAAAATTTTACATGAGGCTTCTATACCAAGAGGAGATGTGCATACTCTAAAGGTTTGGTAAATTCCATCTGTCCGCCTGTCCGTCTATCTGTCAGTCCCACCTAACCTTGTCCACAATGCATCTTAATCATGCATCATAGGATTTGAAAGAAACTTGGCACACATATTCACCATGATGAGGCGGCGTGTCACGCACAAGACCCAGGCCTGTATCTCAAAGTTCAAGGTTCCACTTTGAGGTCAAAACGAGTACTATTTGATAGAACTGTACCTTGTCCGGCCTGCATTTTAACTATGCATTATAGGATGAAACTGGACACAAACGTTTTCTCTGATGCGGCAGTGTGTCACCCACAATACCTATGCCTGTACCTCAAAGGTTAAAGTCACACATAGAAGTCAAAATGAGTAATATTTGAAAGGACTCTACCTTGTCCGGCCCAAATTGCGTCCATGAATCATAGGATTTCAAAGAAACTTGGCACAAATGTTCATCATGAGGGTGGCTTGTACCTCAAAGGTCAAGGTCAAGGTCAAGGTCAAAGGGTTAAAATGAATACCGTACTAAGCTTTGAAGCCATATTTTGTCCAGCCTATTTCTTACTCCACTGGGTGGAATTCAATAACATTTTAAACAAAGCTTCTATACGAAGAGGAGATGTGCATATCGTAAATGTCTTACAATTGCATGTTATTTTACAGAGTTATGGCCATTTTACTTATCAAGCTTTGGTGTAGGTCAATGTGCTGTTTTGTGGGTATTTATCATCTTCAGTGATATTTCTAGTTGATTTAATTTTAAAGGTCACATGAATTCTTTCTTTATTCATGGGATGCAGCAATTACTAACAAGTTCATTCCGTGAAACCTTAACTTGGAGAATGGCTTCCTTCTTTCGAGATGCAGAAAAGCCCATACTTGCTATATCCATTCTTTTCTTCTTCAAAGTTCAAGGCGAAGAGCCACCATTGTGTATCCCTCTACCGAATCTTTGTCTGTCAAGCATATTCTCATAAACTGTGTTCATTTTCAGTTGATGGAGAGTAATATTAAAATTGTAAATTGCATGTTTATTACATCCTTTTAATCATCTGTTTTTCATTTGCTTTGAAGTCCCTATAATTTATTAAAATTAAACATGGAATGAAATGTCATTTCAGGCTTTGATATCATTAAAGAAGCTGTTGGGTGTATTGATGAGGCAGATTTCTTTTGAGAGAAAATCTTTACAAATGATGATCTTCAAATGGCTGACAATATATACCAAAGCAAATTGACAGAGAAAAGGAAAACTCTTAATGAATCAAGTAAGTTCTAACCAAATGTTGTTTTTAGTGGAGATCAGGGCTGTACAAATCCCATAGCCCGACGTTTGGGACAAGTTGTAAATTGCATCAGGCAAGTCGTTTATTACAAAATCTCGGTCCCGGACAAGTGGCATTTTCCGAAAATCTGGTCCCATTATTTCAACCCATTTACTCAATGGTGCTTGTAAATTCCTGGTCTAGTTCCCGGTTTATTTACCTAGACACATTTCTGTTGTGTATAAGTTTGACTGTATGTTACATTCGAAAAACCGCTGTGACCATAAATATATCAATATCAGTCATTTTGAGTGGTTTCAACCATCCGAATTGCGTCAGTAATTGTGGATTAACCTGATATTCAATAGCCAATAAGGCTGTCCAATCATTAGTGACAATTGTTCCTTGGGGCTGTGTTATTCCATAAATGTTAAGGAATTACCGATGGATCTGTCTCATTAAAATATTCCCTTCAATGTATTTTGATCGATATTTCTACTTTCGGGATGTGATGTTGCAAACTTGTGCAAACCGGTTCAGAAAGATTTGGAAGAAAATTTTCACCATGCAGAAGTAAATAAAACAAATTCGATCCAAGTTAAAGACCACGGATACAATGACTTCTAGAAATTTTCTTGCCATTAACAAAATCTGAAATACCTTCATAATCAACATAATATTCGTAAAAATCAAAGAAAATTGTTTGGAAAGAAATCTAAAATGATTCCCCAAGAATAATAAACTTTGTTTATCAAAATCAATTTAATAGCATAACCGGCAAGGAAAATCATATGACTTAATAATTGCAATTTCTATGGATAAAATAAGAAATTACGTGAATGTCGTTCACGATCTGACGACCCGACGTTTACATTCAACACTGATTACCGATTCTAATTCTCAAAGAAGGGAATCATGATTATCATTGCCCAATCATCAAAATGGTAGCTATGTTGCGAGTAATAACTCAACATTTGAAACAAATTTAACGTTTTGTTGTCTGTCATTGCTTTTGACAATATTTTTTTATTTAATAACTACATTGAACCTGATAAATTTGACTTTTGGTTTAATAAAATTGAATCTTATTTTATTTGTCTTTTTTTGTAAAACTGATATTTCCAGTATAACTGTATGCCCAGTGTTTCCATGAGGGACCTAAATCGGTGACCTTTTTATGTTGTTATCTACAAATTGAAGAGATCTATTTCATCATTTGATTATGTGGTTTCAAGTTTAAACATTTCTGTCAATAGCTTTCTAATTTTTTTGGAAATTTGGATAGAATACATACATTTAATGCAGGTATTTTGCAATAATGTTTTTTGAATTGGTCACTTTCCTTAAATCATGTACATTGTGTGCTCTTAATATTATCTTTATACAGAAGTAGAAAAATCCCCACTAAAAACAGTTAAATAACTCAAGGAACATCTATAATTCGGACTACCAGCTTCTAAATTCCACAATTCTAAAAACATTCAGACACTTATCATCACTCAGTATGGAGCTTAATTTCACTAGTTACACAACTGAGTTATTTGTGGTACCAATTGTTAACATGTATGCGGACAGCATGTTAAACTTTGTGTGTAGAAAAGTGGGACAAGTCAGCATGATAACAAGACAAGTGGATGTTTTTTTTGGACAGCCCTGCGATAACATTTTTGTCTGCTGTCCACTTTTTTGTGAACATAACATTGTTACCAACCAAACAACCGTGGAACTATGATGAAATTTCATTTTTTGCATCTTTGTGTTGAACACTAACTTAAAGTGTAAATTTGGTATCAGTGATGAACAAAATAGGTTTCTAGGTTATCTTTATAATGTTTTAAAAGTGCGCTTTCATGATCATTGTGATTTCAATTATAAATTATTATTTTACTATTTGGTTATCTATTATCCAGAAAGCTACCAAAAACCGGCAGAAGATACAATAACCTGCTTCATACAAATAAAAACAGTGTAACAAGTTCCCTGAATCTCTTCCTGCATCATATAAATCAACAATATTTGAAGAAAATGATCTTCTTTTGCAAGATTTATGAATGCTTTTGTTTATAATTGCAGAGAATTTGTAAGAAATTGTAGGTTTGTTTTGGCTTATATGGCTATAATGAAAACTTAAAAAATCATCCCCTCTGAAAGTGTCAGGCGGATTTACAAATAAATTTGTAAAAATGTTCCTTGGGTGACCCTCTATCAGATTCCTTCCAGTCATGTTAATTGGTCAAAAAACATGGCCGCCAGGGGGTGGGGCTATTTTGACTTATTTTGCTATTGTGAAAACTTAGAAAATCTTCTTCAAAAGTGTAAGGCCTATTTTCAAATAATTTTTTAGAGATTTTTCTTAAGTGACCTGACCCTCTATCAGATCCTTTCAAACCATGTTGAGTGTTCTAAAAACATGGTCACGAGGGGATGGGGCTATAGTGAAAATTTAAAAAATCTTCTCATCCGAAAGTGTCCGGCCGATTTTCATTTTTTTGTAGAAATATTCGTTGGATGACCCTCTATCAGATTCCCTGAAGCCATATTAGTTGATAAATAAAAACATGGCCGCCAGGGTGGGGGGCTAGGGGGCACAGCTATTTTGCCTTAAATGGATATAGTGACTTAAAAAATCTTCTACTCCGAAAGTGTCAGGCCGATTTTAAAATTATTTTGTACAAATGTTCCTAGGGTGACACTCTATCAAGCCAAGTTGATTTGTCTGAAACAATGTACAATGATGTAAAATGGAAACACCTGCATCGGGTAGCGTCCACTTAAGTTGTTCTTTCTCTAAAACAAAACAAAAACAATCTTTATCCGATCATCACCACTCTTGGTCACAATGTTGATGGGCATGATATCTTGGCCAAGTTCAATTACCATTCATATCATTGAAAATACTATGGAGTTTACATTATATATTCTAGTTCTATTTCTTGTCCTTGTTCACTGCTTGATATGCCCATGGGATTTTAATCAAATTGCCATGGTTTTGACATTTTCAGAAAAGTCTTCTTCAACTTGAATTTGTTAATGTCCTGAAAGATAAAACTTTCAAATGTCAATGGGCTTTATGTAAAGTATAACTACATTTTCTCTATAGATTAAAAGGCAGTTTATTATACCCCCCACAAACAAGTTTTGGGGGCTATATTGGAATCACCCTCTCGTCTTTCTGTCTGTTCGTCGGTCCGCCCGTCTGTCTGTCCATATGCTTGTAAGCGCAACTCCTCCTTAACAGTTGCACTACACAACCTGAGGATGTGCATGAAGTAAGATTATCTCTGTCCGTGTCCATCTGTTAAGCGCGGGAAAGGGTTGTCCTTTCGTGAGTTCACTCACAGTTCTAGTTGGATTTATTAAAAATTGTTTGTTTGTTTTTATTTCAGTTTCTATTCTGCTAACAAATGCTTTGATGGGGAGGAGTTTCTGTCCAGTATTTAACTTCACCGTGAACAAGGCATCCCTGATGAAGTAGAACAACTGAGAAATCAGATCATACAACGTCAGCAAACAACATCAACGTTTGTCAGAAATATCACAGATGAAGATGGCAGTTTATCATTACCCTCTGCACCCAAGCGTAAAAGGCGTGAACATGTCAAGCGGCTGACGATGGATGATCTGATGGCTAACATAAGAATCTTTGATCCCCAGTTTTCAGCAGAAAATATGGCCCAACAACTATCCAAGTACCAAACATTTAAGTTTGCCATGATAGAAAATGGGAAGTTGTTCTGGCGACATAGTACAGCCAATTTGGACATATTTTAGTTGAATGATGTCAACCCAAGTACTGGCGTATTCCAGGAAGATTGTTATGTTCACCTGACCAGGTCAAAGATTGATGGAGGGCACACAGAGTTGTCATGTACTTGCAACATTTACTCCACCTTAATTCAGTTGGCCAATCTCAGAATATCTGAAGAGGAATTGGATGGAATGGATATTTCTGCTGTTCAATGCTGTCACATGCGTCTTTTTAACGACATGATCCAAAGTAACTTGCCATCTCTTCTAAATAACACTTCAAATTCAGAAAACCTCTTGATTAAACAGCTAGAATTCTCAAAACATCAAACCAATGACTCAATTTGCCAACTACCAACACCATCAAATAGATCTTTAAAATTCTCTGTATATTCAGACCATGATGACAGCTGTAATATTGTCCACATTACTGACAATAAAATATGTTGTCAGTCCGGCTACTGTGATGCCCTCTTCTCATCTTCCAAACGATATGTGATAAACCTCCAAAAGGCTGAACGTCTCTGCCCACATATTGTGTTAATGAAAAGTCACAGCGACCAATGGTTGGACTTGCTTCCAGAAACTGTTGAGTCAGTAGAGTTAGAAGAGAGTGAAGATGAAGAAACTGATGACCTACCACAAGCACCAAAATTGATGTTGGCAGATTTAAAGGTAAATACCTCAATGCTATCCATTTTAAGTTTAAGTGGATTGACCTATTGCTATAAAATTTAAAAAGTAGCCTAAAGGCATTTGATGTACTATATCTGCAATTACATCTCCAGGTTGTATATCCGTTTTTTTAAGAAAAATGACAAAAAATTAGAATTGGTCAAAAAATTGTTTAACCCTTTCCCTCATACGACAATTCTGCAGCAGACGACTTTGAACATATTTTGTCAAAATGTGGAAAATCTCTATAATTGAATGGATCACCTATGACAAAAAGTGGAAAACATTGTGGCAAAAGGAGAAATTGCTCGTTTTGTGCAATTTCTTCTTTTGTCACTAATGTTTTCAAAAAGCCGTCTGCTGCAGAGGCGTCAGAAAGCGTTTATATGAGGGAAAGGGTTAAAACTTTAGTAATGCCTATATGTAACCTGAACACCAATTGTCATAGAAAATATTTCAAAATTAACGAAAAATTTAACTCAAAACCTTGAAAATACTACCTTTTTATCTTGGGTACCTGCACAAGTTAGACTTAACCCTTTTCCTCATACGACAATTCTGCAGCAGACAACTTTTAATTTTTTTTGTCACAAAATGGAAAATCTATAAGAGTGAATGGGATGACTAAAAGTGGATAACATTGTGTCAAAAGGAGAAATTGAACGTTTTGTGCAATTTCTCCTTTTGTCACTATGTTTTTATAAAGCCTTCTGTTGCAGTGGCGTCAGAAAGCGTCTATATGAGGGAAAGGGTTAAACAACAAATAAATACATTTAAAACATTTATGTAAAACAAAAGAATGGTAGAGAAAACAAAAAATATGTGAGTAACAAAAAGGTACCTTGTATTTTTTTTTTCATTATGCTTTCCATTCAAATGATTTAATGACACTTGCTTTTGCACTTAAAAAATTACCAATTTTTTTTTCTCAGCTTTGTTGTCAAAACCTTGTTCTCAAGCAATAGGTAATAATTAGGAACACTAAGGGGCTTAGTATAAAATTAAATAGACTGTGTGTGAAAAAGTTCTATTGGGTTTAATTCTATTTTGACAGGGACACAAGTTTAACGAACAGACTGGACTATGGGAATATCATTGTTTGAGTGGCTATATACCAATGGAAGATGGATCAGAGAGTCTCCAAACAGCATGTCAATTGAGGTCATCCTTCAACGACACTACATTTGGCAGAACATCTGATGGGTACCTAAAATCAGGCCAAGATGGCAATTTCCATGAACTGTTTCCACCCGAGGCACCACAGTCCTGCAAGTGTGGGGTAATATATATAGGTTATTTAACAGTGTTCTGTACAATACGGATATATATTTGGACGAGTACACAGCTTGGAAAATCATATTGGACGAGCCGCTAGGCGAGTCCAATATGATTTTCCAAGCTGTGTACGAGTCCAAATATATTCCGTATTGTACAGAACACTGTTAAATGATCTTTTTATTCTATATCTCGACTTTTTCCCCAAAATCTAGTTTATATCTATAAAATAAGACTGAAATGTAATATTGTTGAAATTGATAATTGTTTTTCTGTTATTTTTTATCAGAAAAATGAATACAAATATTCATGAATAGTTTTCGCCATCCCTTTTTTTAACTGTCAAGTAAAAACTCCGGAGATAACTGTTAAGTTGAACAGCACTTATTTCTTCCAGTTCCCTTGTTTCTGTCGGCACGGCCTGCGCTAACCACCTTTTGAATATTCCTACATCACTTTTAGTTTTTTTCACAGTGTTTTTTGGTTTCTGTTCAATTACAAAGTCATCTATTTCAGAATCGGATAACATTTTAGTTTATGTGTTACTCCTTGTTTGCAAACGACAATAATAATCCGGTGACAACAGGAGCTTTATCGTAACGCTTTATCTAGAGCGCCTGTCGATTCAGACTTTCATTCGGAACCTTTTCACGTGTTTCGGTCTTTATCATAGGTTTAACATGGGACCTGTGAATCGTACAATACGAAAAAAATACGGGTTATTTTGTACGCGCGTGCGTCCCGATACGGAAATATATTGTACGGTCACATGATTCGAATGAGCGTCTACGATTGGACGTATAAATTAGGTATAGAATAAATATACATATATTTTAACAAGTACTTGACCACACAAATCATCATTATAAGAACTTGAAATCTTTCTAATGTAAAATATAATCAGTGATTTAGGTTTTCTCACACCAGTACTCTACACAACAATCTTCCCAAGCAACAGGCTGCTTTTCCACATAGACTTAGCCCATTGGTGAAACACGAATGACACATGCATTGACTTTTGTCAAACATTGGATAGAAAGTTGGCCCAGTCGTGATTTGAACTCGCAACCCCTGGATTGACAGCCCGCCGCGCTACCGACTGAGCTACCGGGGTAAAACAATGAAAATTCAATCTGCAGTTACATATAAATGATTATCTTAAGGCAGCATATTTTACTGTTAGTTTAATAAAATGTTTGATAGTTACATTTGTATTGCCATCCCTCACAGAGAGGAATATCTAAAAGCTAAAATGGCAGGGACATGTCATTGTGCATAACCATAACTGTTAATGTATATAAATTATACAAAATATTACTTATAATGTAGGGTTTGGTGTTCCTAGGTTCAATATGAAGCATGTTGAGACACTTGAAGCCTAATAGTTGCGCATTTATATTCAAATCCAGCCTTTCAAAAGTTGGTATTTATGTTAATACAATTTACTTCAGGCTGGCTATTTACTACCAAATGGATGTTCTGTCCTGCTTTCACATATCACAACTGTCTATATGGCACATGGACCAGCAAAATACAAGGTAAACTGACAACAAAATTACTGTTTTTTTTTCGGTTTACAAATATATTGTCCTGTTTTCACATTTTGCTTTTGAAAAGCTTTAAATCCCATCAGCTTTGAATTCGCAACACTATGCAATTGTTCTTTCCACAAATTCTACTTTGACCAACTTGAGAACAAACCGTTTGTATTGTCGAATCTGAATTGTAGCATCTTTAAACTATAGTAAAAAATGATAACAATTGTCATGTTTACCATTCGAAAAGAGAAACTAAACGCTCTTTAGCTCACCTGAGAGCCGATGGCTCACAAGGTGAGCTATTGTGAAGACTTTGTGTCTGTCCGCCTGTCCGTCTGTTAACATTTGCTTTAAAAGCATACTCCTCTGAAGCCAGTTATCAGATTCCATTTAAACTTCACGGGAATGTTCAATCGGGCAATTCTACTCCAACATTGCTTAAATGACCTTGACCCAATTAAAAACTAGGTCACCAGTTGAAATTATGTTAACAAAAACTACGCATTGGCGTTTCTTAAAGTTTTGCAGCAACCTCTACTATTTCAAAAACTACTTATCACACATCATTTAAACTTTATACACTTGTCCAATGTCAAAAAAAAAATCCATTTAACTATATGATATTATTTTACATAAATGCTCAACGAAGCCAAATTTATTATCTAATGTATGGAGAATTATTTTGGATATAATTTCAGATATGGATAAGGCAGTGTAACGACAGGCAGAGACAGTGTGATATAGGACCAGGACAGACAGAAGGCATCCATTTCTTCACCAGAGAGACAGGGACAGGAGATGAGATTGGATGGGATTTATTGATCATGTCCTCAACTCTTACATTACATTTGGGGCATATTGCAATATAATGAATAATAGATATTTACGGTTAAATGACAGCTCTGCTTCCTTCATGTCTGGTAATACATTTATTGCGTGGTGGTTCTCCTGGATCAGTAAATTTAAAATAGATTTCAGATATCCTTGTACTATCTGTAAAGACAAGCCAAATATGCTAGCAGCTGATGGCACTAAAATCGGTATTAATGTAAACCATTCCACGGTCATACCAATTGAAAAACCAACACTGAAACCTCAATTGATCCTTGTCATCGAAGACATGAAAGAGCGTTCATCAGCTATTCCTTAGGAGACTGAGATTCAAACTGCAAGGCTAAAAGTAAAGACCATCTTCTTTACCTTGCCAAGAAAGCTTTTGGTCAATTAGGAATAAAAGATGAACTTCCTTTTGACGAAGAAATTAACAGGACTACTTCTTAAATTGACAATGTTAAGGAAAGTTTTCGGGTCTTGTTGAAATATTTTAAGAAGCAATGCAATATTCGTGTGTACAAGAAACTGGCTATTCTCTTTAGAATTCTTTCCTCCAATCATTCTCTCTCAAGTGTTGTGCCATATCGTTTTTTGGATGAATTTCAGTCCATTTTAGCTGATATCAGGCTAGATGCAGACACGCATGTGATTAACAAAATTGCAAAATTCTCGCCAGAAATCAGAGATATATTCATAGCTGTCAAAACTTCTGGTACCTGCTTAGATGCTATTAATTTCTTTGAATATTTTATTGTGAGAGTACAAGAAATTTTCAATGACTGCAAGGAGCCTGATGAAGTTAATCCAATACTGGACAGTTATAATCCAGCAACATATGGTAGAGCATATTACTTTACTAAGCATGGCAAACAGTTGAGGGAGATCCCTAAATATACAATGGGTTGTAGTAGCTCTAGTAATTATGATGACGAGCCTGCAAGGGAAGAAGATAAATGTTATAAAATATTTCCCGTTACGGGCAGGAGGCCCTACATATTTGTTTTTGTGGTTTGATCCCCAACATTATGGTCATTGTTATGGGTACCATATGATACCAGGAAGTGAAGGAAGAAAAGATCCAGCATGCTCAGCCTATGCTTTTCTGGAGGTTGCACCAGAAGAGATGTTCTTTGACTTTAGTTGTCAGCTTGAGGAATACTGCCTAAACAGGGAACCAGGTTTCTGGAAAAATACACGTTTTTTTCATGAAAATGTTCATGGTTTTTCCCACAAATGCCCTGTTATATACAAATCTTCAAGGCTAAGAATTCTTCAGAAAGTTAATACTGAAATATGTGAACAAACTAATTATTTTCTTCAACACATTAGATACTCAGCACGTGCTATGAGTAAATGAAACCATTTTTTGCAATTTTTCATCCACGAATGGAACACCAAAAAAATGAAAAAATTCAGCAAGAAGTGTGAATTGGCTTTAAATTATGTCTTCAGTATTATTTTTTTAAATACGTGTGTGATCTGATTGATGTTATGTTTTGTACTATGGCTTTATTCAAGCATGCCATAAATGCAAGGAAATAACTGGTTTTGAGAAAATGGTGTTTGTATTATTTCTTCAGGATATATTATGTGCATACTTGGTGATAATACATCTTTTTGGCAAAGAAAAGTTTGAAGCAGTTAGTTTTTTTGCTAGCTTTCAAGTTATGACTTGCTGAGGCAGCAGACTTGTATACCCAATTTTAAAGGATCCATGTGTTCAAATATGCACAAGATATGTCCTTTAACCCTTTCCCTCATATAGACGCCTCTGCAGCAGATGTCTTTTTGAAAACATAGTGACAAAAGAAGAATTTTTCAATGTTTTGACAAAATATGTTCAAAGTCGTCTGCTGCAGATTTCCTGTATGAGGGAAAGGGTTAAAGAATTAATAAGTGAAGCTTATTGTATAAACATAATTCTATATGAAATATAGTGTACTGGAGTATCAAAATAAAAACTGTGCTTTTTAAATGGCAATTAAATTACAGCCTATGTGTCCATTTAAATGATATGAAAAGATAAAGAAGTTTATTATTTTTACCAATTTGTTAATTTTACAAATAGCTATTCAATTGAAAAAGACAAGGTTGTTTTACTGTCATTATTATGCAGCATGCCTTTTCACTTATTAAGGTATTGAATTTGATGTACTTGAGGCAGTGAACTTGTACTTTTTGTTAAGCCCACTAGCATAGTCTTCACAATTGCAACTTTGGTTAACCCTTGACCTCATATAGGCGCTTTCTGAAGCCTCTGCAGCAGGCAGCTTTTTAAAAACATACTGACAAAAGAAGAAATTCTTCGAAATGAGCAATTTCTCCGCTGTTTTCCTTGTTTAGTCATAGGTTATCTATTCAGTTAAAGAGATTTTTTAATTTTTGACAAAATATGTTCAAAGTCATCTGCTGCAGAATTATTGTATGAGGGAAAGGGTTAGTTGTGTGTTTGTGTGCATATATCAGACCCATGGCTCTGTAAATAATAAAGGTCAAGTTTTTAGAGGTGAAGTTTAATTAGTGATTATTTATATGTCCTTACCATCTATTGTTTATATATTTACCATAATGAGTAGGTGTGTCACACATAAAACCTATGACTATGTAAAGGTTTAAAGCCTCACTTAGGTCTTATGTCACAAATTGTTAATTTAGATATTGTCAAAGGGCATACTTTTCTTATTTGTCCTGTTTTCACTCAAGGCATGTAACTATATTAGTCATTGTTTTATTTTCATGTGAGTTGGTACAAATGTTCACCAAAATTAGAATGTGTGTGCACATCACCATTGACTTGATGTTCAAGGTCACACTTATAGGTCAAAAGACTGTATAGTGCTTTGGTAAATCATAGGCTCAACTTGTTAAAAAATCTTCTTGTCTGAAAGTAGAAGGCCCAGGTCTTTGATATCTAGTATATAGCATCATCTTATGGACCTCTTCAAAGCTTAATCAAATTATAGCCCTGGGGTCAAAATGGCCCCTACCCGGGGGTCACTTGTTTTACATAGACTTGTACAGGGAAAAAACTTAAAAAATATTCTTATCTTCAATAAGAAGGCCAAGGTCAACTTGTTAAAACAATTCTTGTCTGAAAGTAGAAGGCCAAGGTCTTTGATAGTTAGTATGTAGCATCATCTAGTGTATCTCTACCAAGATTGTTTAAATTATAGCCCTTGGGTCAAAAATGGCCCCTCCTTGGGGGTCGCTTGTTTTACATAGACTTGTATGGGTTAAAAAACTTGAAAAAACTTAAAGATATTCTTATCTTTAATTAGATGGCCAAGGCCTTTGTTATTTAGTTTGTAGCATCATCTAGTGGACCTCTACCAAGATTGTTCATATTGTAGCCCCGGGGGTCAAAAATGGCCCCTCCCAAGGCGTCACTAGTTAACATAGACTCGATTAGGGAAAATACCTAAACAATCTTCTTGTCTAAAAGTAGAGGGCACAGGCCTTTGATATTTAGTATGTAGCATTATCTAGTTGATCTCTACTAAGATTGTTCAAATTAAAGCCCTGGGGTCAAATATGGCCCCTCCCCGGGGATAATATCACGATATAAAATCGAAAATTGGGTCAAGGTCATCCAGATCCTTGCTTGTAAACAACCAAATGTTTTTATTTTCAAATCCAGCCTTGTGCCCTGATTCTTACTAAATTTGACAGATATTTGTTATGGTTAATAACTTAGGCAAACTATAAATTTGGTACCTAATCACCTTTTCTTGTTGCAAAAGTTCAATTTCTTTTAACTTCTTTATCTTGAGTAGGGAAGAGAGGGTACAACTAGTTAGTCATTGGGAACATTCGCTTATATGCTCTAGGACAAAAGGAAACAAAATCGTTAATCCTGTTAGTCCCTAAAGGACCTGAAATGTGGCGATGGGACAATAAATCCAATTTTATTCCTGAAGTAAAGAAGTTTCATCTCCACCTCTGCCCTAACTCATACCTCTTAATAATTCTCATTATTCCTTTGGACAATGTTTTTTTTGTTCCAAAGTGTCACTCCGAATGTGTCTTAGAACAAATGTTTTTAGTTTTGTATTGGACAATAATAAATTCCAACCACCTTGTCAGATAACCTATTTAGGCTCATATAGGCCTCTTTGCTTATTTACTTGGCACAATGAATACATTACACAGTTTGTGCACAAGCTATATAATAAGTGTAGTCCGAAGATAAATTATGTATGGTTTACAGACTGTTTAATTGTATTCATTGGGTCAACTCAAACAATTCCTACAATGTTTGTAGCTGATATATTATGTACTGATAACTTATAGACACAATGCTGTCAAACATAGATAAACACAATGTTGTCAAAAAAGAGAGTCTAAAATGACAATGGCAACATATAATTAACAAATACTTTAACTAAATTCAATGTTTGTTGTTTATCTTAAAACATGAGAATATCAAAGAATAAGCAGCAATTCTGAGATCCAGTCCGTTATCAACCAATCACTGGCCTGTATTCAGTTGCTCATATATACATGATCCCTGTATTTACGAAGACCCAATAACAGAATATATGGGCTATGTCTACACCCATTATATTCTTCATACTCACTCTCTGATTTGCTGCTGGTTAGTTTAATTGACTGCAGAAGCAACATACACTGTGATTTTCATTAGAACATTGACAGGTTTTGTGTACCCGAGTTATTTGAATCAATAGAAGAACACCGTGAATAATTATTTGACTCCCAGACATTCACAAAACGTACGCAGCGTGTAAGCCATGATGAACCGTCTATTTGTCGTCCAATAAATACGTACAGTTTTAATATACCGCAGCGTGTAAGCCATGATGAACCGTCTATTTGCCGTCCAATATATAAGTACATTTTTAATATACCGCAGCGTGTAAGCCACGATGAACCGTCTATTTGCCGTCCAATATATACGTACAGTTTTAATATACCGCAGCGTGTAAGCCATGATGAACCGTCTAATTGCCGTCCAATATATACGTACATTTTAAATATACCGCAGCGTGTAAGCCATGATAAACCGTCTATTTGCCGTCCAATATATACGTACAGTTTTAATATACCGCAGCGTGTAAGCCATGATGAACCGTCTTTTTGACGTCCAATATATACGTACAGTTTTAATTTACCGCAGCGTGTAGCCATGATGAACCGTCTATTTGCCGTCAAATATATACGTACAGTTTTAATATACCGCAGCGTGTAAGCCATGATGAACCGTGTATTTGCCGTCCAATATATACGTACAGTTTTAATATACCGCAGCGTGTAAGCCATGATGAACCGTCTATTTGCCGTCCAATAAATACGTACAGTTTTAATATACCGCAGCGTATAAGCCATGATGAACCGTCTATTTGCCGTCCAATATATACGTACAGTTTTAATATACCGCAGCGGTGTAAGCCACGATGAACCGTCTATTTGCCGTCAAATATATACGTACAGTTTTAATATACCGCAGCGTGTAAGCCACGATGAACCGTCTATTTGCCGTCCAATATATACGTACAGTTTTAATATACCGCAGCGTGTAAGCCATGATGAACCGTCTATTTGCCGTCCAATAAATACGTACAGTTTTAATATACCGCAGCGTGTAAGCCATGATGAACCGTCTATTTGCCGTCCAATATATACGTACAGTTTTAATATATCGCAGCGTGTAAGCCATGATGAACCGTCTATTTGCCGTCCAATATATACGTACAGTTTTAATATACCTAATTAATCAATTCTGTATATTTAAAATAATAAATAGTTTTGATGAGTCTTTAATTAAATGAAATGAATGAATACCACATAGTATAGCGCCCTTTTCAGACTAGAGACGTCCAAAGGCGCTCTACATAGTATGTGCATCCTCGACCAGTGATGATACAGGGTGATCTGACCAGATGGACAGACTGAATGGCAGCGTAACCTAGTGGTAGTGTCCAACTACAGGTAGGACGGTCGTAAATTCGAATCCGGGATGCGTCGAGATTAGACTTGTTATACACAAGAGCAATCGCTGAGAATGTCTCTTCTAAAATGCAAGAACTTGTTTGTATAAAGTATAATAAACCAAACCAACTTAAACAAACGGACGTAATTAGGTTCTTAGCTGATAGAAGAACATTTAATCGGTATGACATATTTTCTCCTGTTCATCGTCACAATTTGATATATGAGATCACGAGCCGATTGGCATCTCTAACAAAACGTGTACATGCGTTTTATACTAAAACGTCAGGATTTCAGATATACTTAATGTTTAGGAATAGGTCAAATGTGGTGTAAAACGGTCACGTTCTTGTGTCTATGTTACCGACTTGTCTAGTTTGGGCGGTCATACATGATGATTAAGTAATGAATACATGTCATTTCCGTAGCCTTTCACCAAAGTTTCTAGTGTGGAAGTTATTGTGAGGCAATAAATGCTCTGCTCAAATATTACATTGAGCCGTAAACGAAACGCATCCTTCATGTGTATTTAGAACAGAACTAAGACCGCAGATTTTGGTACCTCAGCGAAGGCGTCTTGAATGGATTGGGTACGACTTTTAAGTTGTACGTCCCGTATACGCATTATTAACTTGGCTTAAGGTATACTTCACTGAAAATTAGGAGAACGTGTTTTGTTGAATTATTTCGAAATTGAAAAGGTACTAAAACAACTTTGCTGTCGATAAACGTCGTGCAATCAATGTGTTTTCTGATGATAAGGCATGACAAAAACATAACTACCCGGTCTACGATGAGCCTTGGTGGCCGCGCCACTGTGGTATGCAACTGTGGCTATTTGCAAGTCACTTCTGTCAATCGGGCGGTCACGTGTATTGGAGTATAGCCTCTGGGAACGTTAAAGAACCATAGAAATTCGAAAGTAACTTTGTATCCTCTCCTCTACCTGGAGCGTTTAGTGGCCGTAAACACAACTCAATAATATGTCTCTATTAAGCTCTCATCTAATTACTAGTACATACATAAATAAAGAACTATACTGTTCAATATTTGCTCGACATGCTGCGTCCAGCGACAAGAGAAGACATATATGGATCTTGTTAAACCATTAAAAGGGGAGGGTTGGTTATTGAATGAATCTTAAATAATATAGCTTTTCTACCGGATGAATTGTAGCAATTGTAAGTTACTTTTTGTTAATTATTAGATCAAAATTGCTTAAATAATGCAGAAATGCGTATATGTTATTAATATATCCTGAGATAAAACATACATACAAATTAAAACTTGATTCTGGCAATTCGTGAAATTGACTTACGCCGATTTTTTTTCATGCGTAATTTGTTAATTGAACCCACCCTAGATTAAGCATGCATGCTATAGGATCAAAGAAACAATTCTGATTTGAACTTCTAGTAGTATGAGCAATTGCATGTGTGTAACATGAGTCTAGTTTAATATCACTACAGAGTGACAGGATCAAATGGGCTGCATCGTCATTTATACATTGCGAATACGCCACTATGCTTGAATACGAGTCTTGTTTTGATGCCCGGTTAACACCCATCACTCGTGTATAAAGAAGAAAGTATTTTTTTTATTGGTGTCTGGAGCTTGCATCAGTCCTTGGAATCCATATTTGTAAAGGAAAGGATAATGATGTCCATACGCTGTACAGTAAAGTCCAGGCGCGTAGCTGCCTATACGCGAGTACGCGGCTGAATCCACATGATTCTGACAACAAAAATAAAAAAAATCAGCCAAAGTTGCAGTATGCGTACTTGCTCATATCAAACGTTCCTTGCCGTTTCTATACTAAATTACAATAGCCCTTATATCATATGCGGCCCAGGCTCACATTTCCCCAGCCAGCAGCGGAGTGCTAGCTTGAAACAAGGCCAGCACTTCGCCGTAAGCGCGGGTAGACGGCGGGACCTGCCTTATAGCAAAAATGCGGCCCGGCTTACATTTCCCCTATCAGCAGCGGAGTGCCAGCTTGAAACAAGGAAAATACTTCACCGTAAGCGCGAGTAGACGGCGGGACCTGCCTTATAGCAAATTTGGGCCCGGTTCACTTTTTCCCCTATCAGTAGCGGAGCGGTAGCTTGAAACAAGGCCAGCAATTCGCCGTAAGCCCGGGTAGACGGCGGGACCTGCCTTATAGCATAGTATGCGGCCCTGGCTCACATTTCCCCGGCCAGCAGCCGAGTGCTCGCTTGAAACAAGCCCGCACTTCGCCCTAAGCGTGGGTAGACGGCGGGATCTGCCTTACAGCATATGCGGCCCCGGCTCACATTTCCCCTACCAGCAGCCGAGAGCTCGCTTGAAACATGGCCAGCACCTCGCCGTTATCGCTGGTAGACGGCGGGACCTGCCATATATGCGGCCCCGGTTCAGATTTCCCCGGCCAGTAGCCGAGTGCTCCCCTAATACACGCGGCGGACCCTGCGAGAAACCCGCCTACTAATAATCCAAGCACATTTGTGTAGTGATATAACTGATATAAGGTAGCAAACGAACTAACAGCAATATGCTATCTCTTTCACAATGGTAGCCTAGTTCTTTTTGGTGATAAATATACACAAGCTTGTTTATTACTCAAAAATCAACATGCAAACTCATTATTAAGATCAGTCAGGGATTCCCTTTTTTCGTCGAAATATCAAAGGTATATATTTTATGGTGATAAATAAACAAGCAAACACCGTTTATTAAAGGACACAATTTAATAATATAAAAAGCACATTTTAATTACATTTAGACGAAATAACAAACAACGTAATCAACAATCAATTACACTTAATCTATGTCAATTTCAAAATCGGAAACAATTATAATTGTTCATGGTAAAAAAATATAATGGATCATCTTGGATATTTTCTACGAGATATTCTAGGCTCGAATTGTTAATTATGGTATTTACAACAACATCCCTGGACCTTATCGGACCAACATCGTGTGAAATAATTTGAGAGTAAAATATCAGGAAATAAAGTTTCAATAAGTATTCATTTATACGGTAAAAAAAGGGAGGTGTCGGGATGACTGGAATTTCACACATGAAATTTATATAGGGTGTCGGATTAACGGAATAGGGTCTGGTAATCTTGGTGTCGGTTTATCGCGGTGTGGAGTTGACTGGCATTCTATTTATAATGCAATATGGAACGGGGATATATTTAAACTACCTCCGGTCTACCAGTACCACGCTGCGACCAGACCACTCTTGAAAGGTGTCGACCAATGTGGTTTGCTCTAGAAGCTGGTTCTACAGTCATATGACGGAGGGAAAGAAGGAGTGTAGAATGACGTCTGTATGGCAGAAAGGAAACCTGCATCTTATGAAGTGGCCTCTTGTGTTGAGGAAGTATGGATGGAGAAACTTCTCCGCAGGTATGTCAATGAACCCATCACTAGCTTGGCGTTGGGGAGGCATTCTTCAAGGGGCTGCCAGCCGATGTCAGCTTTCATCCGGTTGGTGCTGCTAGTTATGCATTAGTCACCCTTGACGAAACGAGCATCGAGTTGTGAACTGCCTCCAGTTGTGTGAGGGTCCTATGTGGAGCTTGCATACTCCAGGAGTATCTTGTAGCACTGTGCCTTGATCTCCTGAGGTTAGCTTGTCAGGTTTTTCCTCAAGAAGGTGAGACTGTTGTTTACCTTCTTTGCTGTGTAAGAGACATGTCTGTTCATGGATAGTTTTACTCTCAGTCTGTCCCTCTGATCAGATCGCTCATCTGCACTGGTAGAGGATGACCTTGCGCCCTTGTAACTGCTCATACTATGAAAAGCTACTTTGATTGAGTTTCTCATAAGAAGGGCACTAAATCATTAAATCTGGTATTACTATACAGCTGATGGTCACTCATCTTACACAGAGAAGTTCCATTCACATAGACTTCTACATCCATGGGCACAATTAAGACATTCAAGTCAAGACAGGCAGATACATGGGTACAATGCATGCAAATAACCTTTCCTGCAACCTGCACGTCAATGCTACCTCAAAGAAAGCCAGCTATAGCCCTGGCCCAGGGCCCGCACTGTTGTTCTCCACTTTCGCCAAATGAGAAGATGATTTTAAAGTGGCGAAGTTTTTTCACAAGTAGCTTAAGGTTTTCATCATAAAAATTACCTGTTTAGGGTACCAATTTACGGCATACAGTGACTGTTTTCCTTAACCTAAGATAATGCGCTGTCATTAAGTTCAATGTCGGGAACCAGTTGCCACTTTACAACATTTTTATGACACCCGTTTAAACATTTGACAGTTTGTGTATTTCTCACTTGTTTTATAGTGTGAAGTGTTTATTTAGCATTTTAATCCGACTGACCAACAACTCTGAGCGATATTGATACATTAAAGGCTGTACATATGATAATTGGCAATTATAGATGCATTAAATATATCGGCACGCTTTTTGAATTAGGTTTCTACGATCGGCGTAGGCCTCTCATGATTAAATGACAATGTAAGTTTTGAAATCTTTTATTGGATTTTTTTTTAAATAATGTGGACGAGTACAAACAATGAGTGGATCACTTAATAAGCTTGCATATAAATATTTGTTGGAAGCTATGCTTGTTATCAAAAGCAAAATTGGCTTGACTTGATTGTGATTCTTTTGATTCATTGTGGGTAAAGTATTTATCATAAGTAGCGAAAATAAACGGCTCTTAAAAATTAAAAGTGGCGAACTTTATTTCAATATGACGAATGTGGTGGCGAAAGAAAAAATCAACCCAGAGCAGGCCCAGCTGGCCTTCATTGGAATGAACCTGTAGCTGTCATAAGGAAACAAGACCAAAGCCTATAAGACGATCCTTCTACCAACACTTGAGTATGCTTCCATTGTGTGGAATCCACATACCCAGGTCTGCATCCAGAGCTAGAAGCAATCCAGTAAAGGGCAGCACACTTTGTCAAATAAGATTACCACACCACTAGCAGCATTAATAATGATTACTGACGTTGAATGTCAATTTTCAATAGACAAAAGTAGGCCAAGCTGACAATGACATTTTCATATCATCTACTGCAAAATCCACATGTGTTGCATTCTGGTATTGACTTCTCAAATTTTGTTTCAAGGGGGTCAGGTCAATCCTCTCATTAAGTAGGTCAACTAAGATGAACTTGCAAAACAACACTGTGGCCTGAAATTTCAGATTTAGCCTTTCTCATGTTTTTAATTCACCTGAGAGCATTTTTTACCATATATGGCAAAAGTGAAAACTTTAGTCGAAAAATATTGCGGCTGCGGGGCTATTTTGCCTTATAGCTATTTTGAAAACTTAAAATATCATCTGCAAAGTGTTTAGCCCATTTTAAAACAATTTTCTAGAAATATTCCTAGGTTGACCCTCTATCAAATTCCTTCAAGCCATGTTGATTCGTCAAAAAAGATGGTCACCAGGGGAGGGGCTTATATGCCCTGTGGTGTAAGAAAAAGGGGCCGAGCCTCATTAGCTCAGTCGGTAGCGATACGGGCTGTCAATCCAGGGGTCGTGAGTTTGAATCCCGGCTCGGCCAACATTCTTTTCGACGTTTGACAAAAGTCAATGCGACATGCGTCATTTGTCTTTCACCAATGGACTCAGTCTATGTGGAAAAGCAGCCAGTTGCTTGGGAAGATTGTTGTGTGGAGAACTGGTGTGAGAAAACCAGGAATCACATGAGAAGGTGAACTGGCCGCCGTGATATGACTGAGAAATTGTTAAAAACGGCGTTAAACCCCAATCAATCAAGTAAGAAAAAGGTTACACTACAACAGTTGGAGTGTGATACAGGTACATTTACTGGCTGTACTGCTTCGTTAGTTCTGATCATGGGTGATCCATATATACTTCAATAAGAAGCCCTTGCAAGTTCTCCATGTTCCATCCCTATACTCCACAGTTAAAGAAAAGGAAGCTTCCTGGTGTTGGAATTTCTAAATTTTATTTTGATTTACGATACTGGAGAACACCTTGGGCAAAGTCGAACAAAGAGAAGAAGGATTTGTTAAACAGCTACTCTACAGGTTTGGTTATATTTGGCTGCCACAGAAAGAGGGTATGGAATCCACTCTTGAAAGTGTATGGTTCCTGGCGTGCTTAGAGATGGGGCTCTGATACATGGGTCAGCCCAGTAAACATTGCAATCTGACGGGCATGAGCAAAGAATGAAATTGTTGCCTTGCCAAAGTGCACAACAGTAAAACACAATGGATTCACCATCAAGACTAGAACACATGACCACCAGACTCTGTCAAACGTGCTTTCAAATGGGTTATTCCTGTAAGTGACTAAAGAACAACCTTCTTGTGTTTTCATAACTACTACTTACTCTAAAAAAATAAGGAGAAGTCTCAATTAAGAAGCCTCTATTCCTAAATGGCCTAAATAACTTTCATTGCATATTAGTCACATCCATGCTTTTGCATGTGCAAATAGATGTGTTGAATATTTTCTGTAGAAAGTTGGTTTAGTTTTTGGGATAGGGGCGTTTCGCCACTATCCCATAGCGAAGCTGCTTTCGAAAAGTCGGATTAAAGCTGCAACCACAGTCCTCATGTGTATACCTACACCAAAATCGAGTTTTGATTGGTTTTAATCTGCCTTTTCAACGATTTCATTGGTTTGACCGAATCACGAAACCCTCCGCTTGCATAAATTTATGAGACAAAATAGTTTCTATGAATGAAACACACTCTGAACTATGGTTGACCTCAATGTCATTAGTGTGAGGTAACGTCGACCGTTCTGTGACCCCATTAGTTTACAACAGTCGACTTATAGAGAAATGTGCAAAGCACTGTAAATAAAATTATTGAAAGGAGTTGAAACCATTGTGGCAAAAGTAGAAATTGCCTACGAAAAGCAATTTCCCCTTTTGTCACAATGTTTTCGATTGTCGTCTGCTGCACATGCGTCTGTAAGCGTCTGTAGGCGGAAAATGTTTACATCCTTCCCATGGAAGCGGAACCCTTTCCATGATACTATAACAGTTCGAATATTTAAAAAATATTGTTGAAAATGGAGCTATTGCTGACAATGAGAAATTCCTCCTTTTCACACAATGATTTCAAACACGTTATAAATTAATTATTTTCATATTTAAACGTTTTACTATGGACGTTCTTTCCCTCTTTCTCCCTTCCGGACACATTTTGAATAACATGCTAGAGATGAATGATTACGAGCAATTTTGCCTTACATCAAGGGGAAAAATATATAGTTGAAACCTTTGTGGAAAAAGAGGAAATGGGTCATGATAAACAATTCTGCAGCCGTCTGCTGCACATGCGTCAAAAAGCGACTGTAAGCGGGAAAGGGTTGAACCGTTCCCGTTATAGCTACTTAGTTACAAACAAATGTTGAAATTATATTTGCAGACGGAGCAATTGCTGACAATTAGCAATTCCTCCTTTTCAAACAATGCTTTGAAACATGAATCAATTTGTTTTTATAACCTAGATAACGAAAACATTTGTCTACAGTTATTATTTTAACCTTTGCCCCTTTTAGACACATTTGACTAACCTTAACAGATAAACGATAATCAACAAGTTTGTCTTTTTCCACAATGTTTTCATCACTATTCAAAATCATACTTTTATTAATTCAGGTCAATAGTTATGCCTTAGTTCAATGTTGTTTGCTGTATATTTAGTCTATGTGGTCAAGGTTAAGGAATACTGTAAACAAACTTGTTACAACATAATTCGTCCAAAGAGAGAGGTCCTACTGTGTATACATGCCATGAAATAATGTTACAAACGGTCTCACCGCTACTGGGGAATTGTTGGTAAAACAGGTCGCGTTTTGTGTTGAATATTCTCATGTGTCGCTGTATGTAGACCCTACTAGGAAATAGAAATTAAATCTACAAATTATAGATAAGTTAATTTCAACATTGATTGATTGGGGTTTTAACGCCGTTTTTAACATTTCTTCAGTCATATCACGGCGGCCAGTTCACCTACAAATGTATTTCCTGGTTTTCTCAAACCAGTACTCCTCACAACAATCTTCACAAGCAACTGGCTGCGTTTCCACATAGACTTAGCCCATTGGTGAAAGACGAATGACGCATGTCGCATTGACTTTTGTCAAACGTCGGAAAAAATTTGGCCGAATTTGTAAACACATCCGAGTTATAACCGCAAGGTGATTATTTATTTTATAATTGAGAAGCTTCTAGCGATTTTGGGACTAAAATTATAATGTATATGCATTTGCGTAAATTGAAGACTCAACGTTCATCAACGTGTAATATAGTCCTAGATGTATCTGTTGACAAATAAACTAGAAATGTAGTCTAAATAGGTTTTTGAAAATTAACCTTGACGGTCCGGTCCCGTTTCGGAGATACAATTAAATTGCAAATACTTTACAAATATCATAATCTAAGCTGACGTGTTTTGACGCATCGAACCAGTCTTCTGTAATCAATACTTTATGAGTTGTCTCCGTCTGTAAAGCTTGGAGGTATAATCCGGCGTCCGGCCGGCTGTCTGCCTGAATGTGCATTCGTCCGTCCGTCATGGATTGCATGTATTGGTTAACACGTTGTTTCTGTATGGCAGATTTATTTCAAAGTGGTCACAATTATACCCGTGTTATCAGGAGAACGGCAAAGTACTAGGTACATAACTCTGGTCTGTTTTTTCAGTTATCTCCATTTTTCCTTATTTAGTTCAGCGATTGTCTCAATTAACTTTCATTGTATCAATTTCAAACTTGGTTTGTAGGTAACTTATGACCTACAGATTTGCAGTGCACCATTACCATAAATTTAGCATGCTGCGTTTGGAGTGTGTATATTTTTGTCTTTCAATGTTCTCACTTATTATATGCAACACATGCGTTCCGTGAAATTCCCTTTTTCGTTAATGAGTGCTTCCCCAAGCTTTGTACTTCGTCAAATCTAATCTGTTTTTTAGGTGTAAACTCAATTTTTTCATTTCTTCGGTTATTGTCTCAATATATGTCCAATATATCAATTTAAGACTTGGTGTATAGGAAACTCAGAGCTGCAATTGTGCAGTGCAAAAGAAACATAACTCTATCATGCTTTCGATCGTCTTTCATTTATCAGCATGATTACAATATACATTGTGGATCTTTAGTGATTTCTGAACTAGAAATATTTTAATTAAGAGTAGCTGCTCGGTTTTTTTTTGTCAATCTTTTGTCCTTCGATATTTTGTTTATACAAGAAAAGGGTAACACTTTGACAAATGAGGTATATGTTATTGGCAGGCAATATGTGTTGCTTCAAACATTTTTGGTTTGGTTTGTTTAAAGGTCATTGTTTCATTGTTTCAACAATGTTTGTCCATATGATCTATGCCATATGTTTTCAACTTACATATGCCCCCTATACCATCAGCCCTTTCAGCGCTTTGATTTTTATTGGCATACCCATAGCCGCAAAACATAAATCACTTGGCAGAAGCTGAAACTGTCCCCTAGAAAAACTCAGACCAACAAGGCTGTTACACCTGCTATAATATTTATCTATTTCTTATTTCAGAGTTCTACTAAGGGATCAATATGGAAGCAGGTTCAATGTTGAATCTGAGTGAAGACTAGGACAACTATTACTGGGATTGCAAAAGAGCAATAGGTACGCTTAACAGAACATTGTCTTCCCACACATTTCTGAAGTCATTTCCTGCAAATGTTTCAAGAACAGTTCAAGAAAAGTCCTTAACCCTTTCCCTCATATAGACGCTTTCTGACGCCTCTGCAGCAGACGGCCTTTTGAAAACATAGTGACAAAAGAAGAAATTGCACAAAGCGTGCAATTTCTCCTTTTGGCACAATGTTTTCCAATTTTTTGTCATAGGTTATCCATTCAATTATAAAGATTATCTATGTTTTGACAAAATACGTTCAAAGCCGTCTGCTGCAGAATTGTCGTATGAGGGAAAGGGTTAATTAGTTTAAGAATAAATTAAGAGCAGTTGATGATCGGAAAATGGCCAAACAACTTCCCTGACTGACAGAATGATTTCAAGAACTTTTTTTGAATTTGTATTATAAGGTGAACAGTTTTATAGTGATATTTGACATCTGAAGTCTCAATCATGATTGACCGAAATCAACCACTCTGTTTACTACTTGGTAGCACATTACAAGAAGTCTTACATTTTTGGCCGGATTGCTCAAGCAATTCCTATCTATAGATTGACGAATCCATCTGTCTGTCATAATTTTCATAACAATTTCTGGTTGAAGCAAAATCTCAGCAATTTAAAGGTGTACAAACTTAGAATGAAGGTAACCGGTTACAAGTTTTATTGATTTCTAAGTTTTATGGTATATTTGACCCTGACCTTGATTTTGTCGATTTTCAAGGTCAAATTGCGACAATCCAGCTTTACCGTCTTAGCGGTTTCTTGTTGAATTTTAATGTTGAGAATATTCAACATATGTAAATGTGATCGGAAATAATCAGCCTGAATCACTTGTATACACTGTATACAAGCAATTGGAGCTGATAATTACCGGTTACATGTAGGAAGTTGTCTTGTAACCACCATGAGAAAAAGTTGTATCCTGAGCTTTTTATACCAAAACTTAAACCTCAAACAAGCAACAAATACTACTTTGGTCATTTTAGATTTTGATAATTTACGGAAAATGTGCGTCATTTCCTTTTTTGTGTAGTACACACTTAGTCATGGTCATATGCCGAATGTTTAATTCATGGTCAAAGTCAGATGATCTCGCTATCTGGAGAACACCTGAATATAACTGATTACATAGGGCGATACAAACTTATGCAGTGGCTTATTTTCAGAGCGAGAATTTCATAAAATTGACCAATTCTATAAAAACACAATGTTTTTAGATTTAACGAGTCCAAGCCAGTTTTATGATTATAGGACTCAGGACTGGCAAGAGAATGAATTACTGCTTTATATGGTGTGTTTTTCAAACATTATAAAATTTGAACAATGGGTTTTATTTTTCAGCTCTGTGTAATTGCGATTTATATTATGCCTAGAATACCTTATGAACTTTTACTTTGCTTTCATGCAATTTTTCAGACTTGAGTGTACATAGACGTTTTAAATAAACAAGGACTTGGACATTAGAGAAAGGGGCTTGTGAGAAGATACTTGAATTGTTTGACATGGCTGCAAGGCTGTGATTGCTTAAGATGCATTCAGCACAAAGTCAAAGAATGTATTTTAATATAATTTAGACAATTAAAAATCTTTCATGAGTGTGTGAGTGTACTTTTTTATACACATACTTCATCATTATTATGCAAATGTAGCTCTTAAAATAGCATCTACTGATTGACAAGCAGACATGACTAGAAACAGCTTAAAGTTACCAATGACATGATAATGCCCTGGCATACAAAGTATTAGGGGCATGTAGATTTCTGGTCTGTTTACAAGTCTGTCCCACTCAGATTAAGGTTTTTGGTAAAGGTAGTTTTAAGTGAAGTTGGTGTCAGTAGCTAATAAAACCTTACACAAAGTATCATCATTTCAAAATTTCTGACTACTGTTTGTCCATCTGTATATCTCCCAAGCATGCTCCAGTTCAGTATTTTGGTCAAGGTATTTTTTAATGAAGTGGATTTACCCTTGTTAACACTCTACAGGCTACATTTTGCATCCCCAATCACCATGAAAGTTTGTCAGAACATTCATCTCGATCAAATCTTGGACAAGTTCAAAACTGGGTCGTGTTGGGTCAAAAACCTGGTCACTAGGTCAAATTTGAGGAAAATCTTGTTAACACTCTAGAAGCTATATTTTTTTTTCGATTGAGCATGTTGAAACTTTGTCAGAATGTTTTTCTTATCTAAAAAACTAGGTCACTAGTTCAAATTTGAGAAATATCAAAACTGGGTCATGTCCGGCCAAAAAATAGGTCACTAGGTCAAATTTAAGGAAAATCTTGTTATCACTCTGGAAGCCCCATTTTTGGCTTGAGCATGTTGAAACTTTGTCAGACTTGACTTCTTTGACATTGTTTACCCTCGCACTCGACAATAATGCCATTTGGCGAGCAGCAATCGTTTTCTTTCAATGGTTAATTTTCAATATGCAGATTGACTATTTTTGAGTGCAGAATACTATACTATTATTATTTCTCTATGTTATGGATGGGAGATATAAAATACTATAAATGACTTTTTCTATTTTTTTTTAAGAATGTTTTTCTAAGTGATATGTAGGCCTAGTTTGAATCTGGGCCATGTCCAGTTAAAAACTAGGTCACAAGGTCAAATTTAAGGAAACTTTGTTAGTATGTTCGTCTTAGTGGTATCTAGGCAATGTTCAAAACTGGGTCATGTCCTGTCAAATTTAATGAAAATCTTGTTAACACTCTGGAATCCACATATTTGGCTTGAGCATGTTGAATTTTTGTTAAAATGTTTGTCTTAGTGATATCTAGGCCATGTTTGAAACTGGGTCATGTTCAGTCAAAAACTAGATCACTAGGTCAAATTTAAGGAATATCTTGTGAATGTTCAGGTTAGCGATCCAGGGCCATAATGGCCCTCTTGTTTGGTAAAAAGCATCAATTTTGATGTATTTTGAGAGTTGGACATACATGTAGTTGGTTAAGATTTGTGTTAAGATCACTTACATGGAAACTATCAAACCTATACAACTTGGAAAACTTGTTGATCTAATAAATACCCTTCAGCCTCTTCACATTGTATGCTAAAGATGCTGAGTGTGGCCTGTTTTTTTGGGGTAAAACACATCAATTTTGATGCATATAGGTTGATTTTGAGAATTAGTTGTCTTGGTCAATTTTATAGTTTAGGTCACTTACATGAAAACTATTATAAAGATGCTGAGTGGGCCTGTTTTTTAGTGGTAAAAAACATAAATTTGAATGTATTTTGGTTGATTTGGAAAATTGGACATTTTCTTCATTTTTTGTTTTTTGATTTCAACTTTTTCCAAAACAATAAAAACATAATGGTCTTCAACATATTATGTATATGTTTAATCTGATTGTGTTTTGGGGGTCAAGGTAACTGTTACTAGAAAAAGGAAAGAAATAATATATTCAATATCTTTTGTTTGTAGTAAGTACTTATTTAAGATCATTAATTGTATTGTGTTTTGGGCAACTGGGGTCAAGGTCACTGTTACATAAAAAATGGTAATATACTCAACACCTATAGTAACATTTTACATTAAATTTATCTTATATCTAAATAGGAGTTGTGTGCAGTCTTTATAAATACATGTATTCATTTTCAATTTGAAGATATTTTATATAGAAATAAATAAACTGTTAACAGGTTAATATCAGGCAAGAGTCAGGCACCCGCAGGCGGTGCTCTTGTTTAAAAATGTATGTGTAATTGGAGTTGCGAACCTCTGTTCTTACGTCTGTCTGTTTCTTTCATTTTGGTGAGATTTTAGTTTTGATCAAGCAAGTTTAAAGTCAGGTTGATATCCTATGATGCTGAAACTTTACACAAACGACCATGAATATATACACAATAATGTGACTCTATTGTCTGTCTGTCCAATTGTCCCATATGTCTGTTTGTCTGTTTGTCTGTCAATCCCTCTGCCGACTAGGGCATGGACACATTTTCTCCTTTTTATTGACAGATTAATGTACTTGAGAGTCCAATTGGGGCCAACGCTTTCATTTGAGAAGGCCATCCATTTAGTTTGCAGCGCAGCTTGCTATGATGTATAATCTGTATAATTTCAGGTGATGAAGCTTTGGCACTTCTTACGGCAACAATGTTCTTGGAACCATCAGCTATGAATACAACATTTGCTCGAACGATGAAGTTTAAAAAGATAAAAGCAAAGAGAGGAGTTGTTAATAAATGGATATAGACCAGTAAGTGATAATGGAGTAAAATGGTGTAAAATGATGCTTTATAAGGACATTTTATGAAAACACTGCTTTGAACAGACAAGAAAAGTTAGTGATGAAAACAGTTTTTAATTACCTCATCATTTTTGGCTTGGCTTATTAAAAATAAACAACGTTTAGCTCAACTTTATATCTGTTTTAAAAGACTACTACTATTATATTCACTCAACTTCATAAATATAATCATAGTACGGTAAAAAATTAAAGTATATATGGCTAGTTTTCCTATCTGTTAGGTCATTTATCCATCTGTCCATTCCTCTTGAGTTAAGTAGTTTGGTCAAGGTAGTTTTAAGTGAAGCTTGTGTACTATTAGATGAAACTTTACACAAATGACTATCAACATATCATTGTTAAACAATTTGTGTCAAGTTGAGGTTGTGACCGTCTGTTTGTCATTTTTGTTCAGGTTAAGTAGTTTAGTCAAGATAGTTTTTACTGATTGTCTGTCAGCCCTCAATAGCATAAAAAGATGTTAAGAATGCAATCAAGATATCATTGTTTTAAAAAAGTTTGTGTCAATTTGTGGTTGCAATCCTCTGTTTGTCCGTCTTTTTATTTGTCTGTTATGAATTTATGTCTTATTGGAGTTGGGACCGTCCATTTGTCCGTCTGTATGTCCTTAGATATATATCTACCAGTAATTGGAGTTGTGACTCCGTTCATCTGTCTGTTTGTCCAAGCCTGATTCGTCCATTTCGCTCAGGATGAAGTTGATGTCCTATCATGATGAAACCAAACACAATGACCATGAATATATCATTGTTAAAACAATTATGGCTCATGGAGGTTGTGACCTTCCATTTGTCCATTCATGTGTCTACCAACCAGAGCATCTATGTTCCATGGACACATTTTCTTTTTCGACTTATGAATTTTCCTATCTCAAATATTATTTCCTTTTCAATGTCTTACATACATACATACCATAAGTTCATTTCTTTGAAATTAATATTGTTTGAAGGACAAAACTGGCGATAACTCAAAAATAGATCCTGCTATAGCTTAGAAATGGCGCAGTTCCATAACTTAATATTGACCAAATTATCCCCCCTCCACCAACACATTTTATTCATTGATAATAGGATTTTCACACTATTAAAAGTTTATATAAATGAGAAGGATTTTCCATTACATTTTCAAATAACTTTTTTCTAAGCAAAGGAATTGGATTGAAACTTCAGACAAGTGTTTATATCAATATGTATGATAGATAGTTGGATAGTCCATAAGTCAAAATTTATTTATATCAAAGTACTTTCCCCTTCTCTCGCAATTCTTTGATTTTTAGTTCGCCTTTGCCTGAAGTGCAAGGTGAGCTATGGGGTTCACATTTTGTCCGGTGTCCCTGTGTTGTCCATCATCAACATTTCCCCTCGTTAACACCCTAAAAACTACATTTTGCATCCAATCACCATTGAAAGTTTGTCAGAAGATTCATCTCCATCATATCTTGGACAAGTTCAAAGTTCATGTCCGGTCAAAAACTAGGTCACAAGGTCAAATTTCAGGATTTAAGGAAAATCTTGATATCACTCTGGAAGCTATATTTTTGGCTTGATCATGTTGAAACTTTGTCAGAATGTTTGTTTTATTGATATCTAGGCCATGTTCAAAATTATATTATTGGGTTATGTCCTGTCAAAAACTAGGTCACTAGGTCAATTTTAAGGAAAATCTTGTTAACACTCTGGAAGATTTTTTTAGGGCTTATCATATTGAAACTTTGTCAGAATGTTTGTCTATGTGATATCTAGGTCAAGTTTGAAACTTGGTCATGTCCAGTCGAAAACTAGGTCACTTGGTCAAATTTAAGGAAAATCTTGTTAACACTCTTGAAGCTACATTTTTGGCTTAAGTATCTTGAAACCTTGTCAGAATGTTTTTCTTCATGATATCTAGGCTAAGTTCTAAATTAGGTAATGTCCTGTCAAAAACTATGTCACAAGGTCAAATTTAAGGAAAATCTTGTTTACACTCTGAAAGCCACATTTTTGGCTTGAGCATGATGAAACTGTGTTATAATGTTTGTCTTTAATAGTGATATCTAGGCCATGTTCGAAACAAGGTCATGTTTGGTCAAAAACTAGGTCATTAGGTCAAATTTAAGGGAAATCTTGTGAATATTCAGATGAGCGATCCAGGGCCATCATGGCCCTCTTGTTCATACATGTTATTGTATATAATTATGGAAATTTCTTGTGAACACTCTTTTTGAACAAAAATTTGTCGGAATTTAATGACAAGTCTCAAAAATGACTGATTCCAAGCCTAGTTGTGCATATTCCAGACCTGTTGTGCTAGAACAATTTGCAGTACCAGGATGCTGTCTTGTGGGTATTCATCACCTTCAGTAAAATTTTAAGATTCAGTTTACTTTAAAAAAAAAAAAAATTATTTTTAGGTCAATACAAGAATACAGCACAAAGATAACCACAAAGATTACAGGAAGCACTCTTTAAAGATTGAACATTTACAGATCATAAACAGAGAACTCTACTGAAATTTTAAGCAAGATATAATTGTAAAACAAATTAAATATCAAACTTATAATGAAGTGACAATTGCTCATTGGAAACAAACTCAATTGTGCATCAGTGAAACATAATTTGTTATAATATGGACAACATATTTAGTTTGACTATATATTTACATAGGGAGAGCTATTGTACTACTCTCAGCATCAGTGTGGCCGATACACATAAGGTTAACTTAAGGTTAGCATGAAAAACCTTATTGTCTAATTAACCACTACATATATACTACAAAAGACTTGCATTGATAGTCAAAGCTGGGGACAAAGTGCAAGTTGAACTATTGGGATCACATTTTGTCCGGCGTCCGTCCGTCATGGGTCGTCCGTCGTAAACATTTACCCTTGTTAACACTCTACAGACTTCATTTCGCATCCCCTCAAATTGACATTCATCTCTATCAAATCTTGGACAAGTTCAAAACTTGGTCATGTGGAGTCAAAAACTAGGTCACTAGGTCAAAGCTCTTGAAGCTATATTTTTGGCTTGAGCACGTTGAAACTTTGTCAGAATGTTGTCTGAGTGATACCTAGGTCAAGTTCGAAACTGGGTCATGTCCAATCAAAAACTAGGTCATTAGGTCAAATTTAAGGAAAATCTTGTCAACACTCATGAAGCCATATTTTTGGCTTGAGCATGTTGAAACTTGTTAGAATGTTTGTTTTAGTGATATATAGGCCAAATCCGAAATTGGGTCATGTCCGGTCAAATACTAGGTCACTAGGTCAAATTTAACAAAAATCTTGTTCACACTCATGAAGATGAATGGAAAGAAAAAATGGAGGATCCCAACTGCCATGAGACATTCTTTTTTTAAAACAAGGATATATATATTTAATCAATACAATTTATTTAAAAAATATTATAAACATTTTCAAGCAAGAACCAGCTCAATACAAGTCGGGAGACATACTGCTATTCTTATAGTTTGTTGAAACTTTGTTAGAACTAGGTCACTAGATCAAATTCAAGGAATATTTTGTGAACATTTAGGTGAGTGATCCAGGGCCATCATGGCCCTCTTGCTATACAATTGATTTTTTAAATAATATATATATCTAAAATATATTATAAATATATTCATTTGCTTTTAAATTATAGAGTTTATTTATGATTTAATTTTACTTAAATACATTAAATTGAAATAATGCTTAAGTGAATAAGCAATGTATAGTCGAGCATGTTGTCCTCTGACAGCTCTTGTTGATATTAATATAAGCACACTGAATTTAAAGTCAATGTTTAGAAACCGATAATTTAGATGAAATTCATAAACTAGAACAAAACAAATACTGTGTGACCTTTAGAAAAAAAGAAACAGGGATTTACATTTGATTTGTTGTCCTTTTCAATAAGTTTAGCAAACTTTATTTGCTATTGTACTAAACAGATTTTGCATTTCCGCTCGGTATAAAACTATTACCTCCCTCTTGATCTGGCGGTCTCTGAAGGTGGTTGTATACATACCCTGTTAAAGCAGTGCTATATCTATCACTTATATTGCATTGAAACTTTCCAAAAGAGTTCCTTATCATAAAACCTATTAGGGAGAGTAAGTAAAGTAACTCTGAATTGATTAAGGGGTGAGTTATGGTCTCTTTTGGATTTAGAATACCAACGCTAAGGTTTGCAAGCAAGTGGCTATTTTCTAAGTAACTTCTTCATATATTGGATTGAAACTTTCTACAAGTGTTCCATATCACCAAACCTATTAGGGACCGTAAAAATAGTGACTCTAAATTGTTTTAGAGGCGAGTATATTGCTTCAATCCGGATTTACTGCCTTCAGCTGTTTGTTGTATATAAATATTATTTTGTTATTTTTAGCTCACTAGTCTGATTTTTTTCAAAAAAAGACAAGCTATTGTCGTCACTTGATCGTCGTCATCCGCGGCGGCGTTGGTTAAGTTTTGCGTTTAGGTCACTTACACGGAAACTATCAAACCTTATTCTTTGAAACTTGGAAAACTTGTTCATCCAATACCCTTCTTCACATTGTATGCTAAATATGCTAATTGTGACCTGTTTTTTGGGGGTAAAAAACATCAATTTTGATGTATTTTTGTTGATTTCGAGAATTGGACATAGTTGGTTAAGTTTTGCGTTTAGGTCACTTTCATGGAAACTATCAAACCTAATACTTTGAAACTTGGCAAACCTGTTCATCCAATACCCTTCTTCACATTGTATACTAAAATTGCTGAGTTTGGCCTGTATTTTTGGTAAAAAACATAAATATTGATGTATTTTGGTCGATTTTGAGAATTGCACATAGTTAAATGGAAACTATCAAACCTAATACAAATGTACTTTGAAACTTGGCAACTTGTTCATCTAATACCCTTCTTCACATTGTATACTAAAGTTGCTGAGTGTGGCCTGTTTTTTCTGGTAAAAAACATCAATTGTTGGTGTATTTTGGTCGATTTTGAGAATTGCACATAGTTAGTTAAATGGAAGCTATCAAACCTAATACTTCCAAACTTGAAAAAGTTGTTCATTTAATACCCTTCTTTACATTGTATGCTAAAGATGCTGAGTGTACTGGCCTGTCTTTTTGGGTAGAAAACATCAGTTTTGATGTATATTGGTTGATTTTGAGAATTTGTGGTGTTGGTTAAGTTTGGTGTTTAGTTCACTCACATGGAAACTATCAAACCTATTAAATGATAAAGATGCTGAGCAGGCCTGTTTATTGGGGTAAAAATACAAATTTTGATGTATTTTAGTCAATTTTGAGAATTGGACATAGTTAAGTTTTGCGTTTCGGTTACTTACATGGAAACTATCAAACCTATTACTTTGAAACTTGGAAAACTAGTTAATCTTATAACCTTCTTCACATTGTATGATAATGATGCTTAGTGGGTCTGTCTTTGGGGTAAAAAACACTAATTTTGATGTATTTTGGTTGATTTTGGGAATTGGACATAGTTTCTTCATTTTTTGTTACATTGATTTCAATTTTTTTTCCAAACAATAAAAACATAATGTTCTTCAACATATTCAACGTGTTTTGGGGGTCAAGGTCACTGTTGCTAAAAATAGGGAAAAAAAAAAATATTCATTATTTTTAGTTACAGTTGACTTATAATGTAACCATCTTTTGTTTGTAAAAAGTTTTTATTTAATATCATTAATGGTATTATGTTGTTGGGCTACAGGGGTCAACTGGTCACTGTAAAATAAAAACTGTATAATACTTAACATCTATAGTTACATTTTACATTTAGTAAATCTTGTTTCAATACTTGAAAAATAGCCCTTAAAAGGTGAACATCAGACGAGCGTCAGGCACCCGCAGGCGGTGCTCTTGTTAATTATTAAGATTTGATTTAAACATTTCAATAAATCCTATGAGCTACAAAAATTAAATTTGTTCTTATTTAAACAATTTATGACTTTGCTGTTAACCACTAATTAAACATTGTGTAATGATGCTGTAAAATTTGACTTGAATAAATCATATAAATTTGAAACTGTTTAGTTTACTTTTGTATACGCTGTCTTGTGTTGTTTGCATGCTTGTAAGTGAAAGATTATGTAGCAGTGTGCTTATCCAAGGTGAGGTGATTACTGATAACAGCGACTTTAATGAAGTAAATTATGCGAGGCTGAGTTTAACTTTATTCTTAATCAATTATTATACATTTCTTAATATTTTGATTTCTTACTAGACGGCATCGAACTCGTGTTCAATAAGTGAACATTCCAATATATGTATTGCCAACGAGGGTGGAGTTTCCTTTGGGTTTAAACTTTTTTATTTTACATCGATTATGAAGTTATTGCAACTTACTTAGCTAAGTCGCGTACGAAAATTGTTTCCTATGTATAACAGTATTGGTGTTCATTGTGATAGTCATGAAATGCGATCTCGACGCAACCGGTATTTGAACTTCCGATTTTCGGATGTGTAGTCGTTCGCACTACCACCTGACCATTCCAACTCCTTATTTTCTAACTTAAAGTCTTTCAAAACGCATACATGTATATCGAAAGTATAAAATAGTTTGAAACGCAGTCGGAACCATAGAACCAGCTTAATACAAGTCGGAGACATACTGATATTCTTATAGTTCGCCTATCTCAAATGATGTCTCTCTAACAAAAGTTTAAACAAAGGTGAGTACGCACGTTAATTGGCTAATCACATGAAATCCACAAATCACCTCCTTATAGCTGTTGATAGCGATGATTTTAATCTGTTTTTTTTACACTAGATATGGGCCTTCCCTCGTGTGTCCGCAGCTCTTATCAACAGTGCGAGGATACCTATAACTTGGTGTACACTTTATTAGAAGAAGATAAAGTATTTTTTTCCTTAAATAGACAGACATCATTTGAGGTTTGCGAACAGGAATTACATCAGTAGATATATTTCGTTTCTTAGTATCCGAGAACGGTTATCAAAAAACTATGTAGGTCAACCGTACAAGTTAGACTTCAGGGGCGTAGCTAGGCCTCTATTCATGTGGATTCATAATTTTGCTAAGGAGTTCCAGGGGCATGCCCCCTCCCCCCGGACAAAATGATGCATTCTGTGCGTTCTGATGTGCTTTATTTAGTACTGGAAAATGGACAGTTTTAGGTTCAGATCAGAAATCAACAAATATACCCTTTACTCGGCAGATTTATTTCTCTAAAATAGCAAACGAATACAAACCCCGATTATGTTAATAATACTCAAGATCTATTGTTTTGTCACTGGAATGGAACACTTTTTGTTTTTGTCACGGGATTGGAAAGCCAAGCCTGTAGTAGGCGGGTTTCTCGCAGAGTCCGCCGCGTGTATTAGGGGAGCACTCGGGGCCCATAGGCCCCTGTCAACGGAGTGGAACACTTTGTTTTGTCACCGGAGTGAAACACTTTGTTTTGTCACCGGAGTGAAACACTTTGTTTTGTCACCGGAGTGGAACACCTTTTTGTCATTTTTTTGTCACGGGAGAGTGGAAGCAGTCACTTGTTGACGTATGTGCAGCAGATGGCTGCAAAATTGTGACTCATTTCCTCTTTTTCCACAAAGAATTCAACTATATATTTTTCCCCTATATGTAAGGCAACATTGCTCGTTATCATTCATCTCTAGCATGTTATTCAAAATGTGTCGAGTAAAAGAATGTCCATAGTAAAACGTTCAAATAAGAAAATAATTAATTTGATACGTGTTTGAAACCATTGTGTGAAAAGGAGGAATTGCTCATTGTCAGCAATAGCTCCATTTTCAACAATATTTTCAATATTCGAACTGTTATAGTATCACGGAAAGGGTTCCGCTTCCACGGGGAGGATGTAACCATTTTGCGCTTACATATGTGCATCAGACGACAATCGAAAACATTGTGACAAAAGGAGAAATTTCTTATCGTAGGCAATTTCTACTTTTGCCACAATGGTATCAACTCCTTTCAATAATTTTATTTACAGTAATTTGCAAATTTCTCTATATAAGTCGACTGCTGTAAACTAATGGTGTCACAGCACGATCGACGTTACCTAACACCACTGACATTGAGGTGAATCATAGTTCAGAGTGTGTTTCACGCGTTGGAACTATTTTGTCTCATTAATTAATACAAGCGGAGGGTTTTTGGCGTAGGAATTCAATTGTGTGGACTGTAATGTTGCATCCGTAATCCGACTTTTCGAAAGCAGCCTGAGTATGGGATAGTGGCGAAACGCCCCTATCCCAAAAATTACTATTCACCAGTCAAAATATCTGAATTTTGAAGAATAAGTTGTGGTTAATGAGTGGTGAAAATAAAGTTTCATGAAGAAATACGTTTTAACTCGAGTTATCAAGTTTGAATGAATGTATTTACGAGCAGTGTATGAATCCAATAAAATTATTCTATTCTATTCTATTCCATTGACCCTTTTCACATCTCATTATGAGATAATTAAAAACGAGGCTTATAACGCAACGCTTAGACTTATCGATTATCAAACATGGTGTCAAAAGGTTTACGTGACCCAGGTTGGACGAATTATTTGAGTAATGTTCCCGATATTTCTATGAGCGATGTTGTTTCAATAATTCAGAAATATTCCAAAGTTCCTGTGAAACATCTTGATACATTTTGGTTACAAAGTCTTCCATGGATCGTACGTTCATAACATTGAAGGTAAGTTGAAATTTGAAAGTTCAGATGCATGCAACCGTGTCGCGATGGTTTAAAACAGACGTGTAGTCTAAATTTAACTCAGTGGTAAAATTGTGTTCAATTGTAACAAGTATGGACAGAGAAATATAAACGTGTCTGGTATGTACTAGCCTTCCTGTGAATTGTAAGTTTTAGCAAGTTTTTGTTTTGTTTACATTGCCATTATTAAAGTGGCATTTCTATGCAGAGGGAAGAAAACTCATGTAAAAAAAGTTCAAATCGATTTTTTTAAAAGTAAGAAGCTGAATGGGTTTGGGATTAATCACAAACATGTTACCCAAGAGCCCACACTCACAAATTATACTTTTCTCCAAGATTTCAGGATTTTAAAATGTACATTTTCATTCCGGAATGTATTTAAAGGTTGGATGTCATATACAAACCGTGTTGAGATAAAATGTACATAACTGTTATAAAAACACACTCAGTTCAATGAGGCATATACATTGTATACACAATAAACACACTTATTGTGTATCTGTGCTTCAATGAACTATGAACAATGAGTTATTTTTATAACAGTTCACTTGTGTACACTTTCTTCCCCCCCCCCCCCCGCCCCTCCCCCCCCCCCCCCGAATGTTTGTATTAGACACAAACCTTTAAAGAGGTACCTACAGAGCAAGGAAAAACAACTTTATTTAAATAATTAAAATATGAAAGCTTTCTCATACTACAGTCTAATTAGAATAAAACATGTCCTCATACAGGTTTATAAGGGAAAACAATTGTTATTTTACTTAATTTTTTTATGAATTTCTATAAGAGTGCAACTTTAAATTCGACTTCCAAATGCAATATAATGCTTCCGAATGCACGCAATCTTTAAAACATGTAAGTTCGAAAGCTCCTTTTTCATAATTTTCCTCCCTTTTTCAACCAATTATTGCATGCAAATTAGTCATTCCGAATAAAAAAAAATATCAGAAAGACTGAGCTGTTAACATTAAGATGTTATTGCTTATAAATTACAGTACAGGACACTTACACGGCAATGTACGAAGATCAAAAATAAAACTTGTTTACATCTTTCTTTCAGTAAAAATGCATGTTCGAGGGTGTCTCGTCAGAGGAAAATGCTACAAATCTATGAAGAAGAACGAAACCCAATGGTCTCTACATGTAAGTTACATTTATAATTTGTAATACACAATAAGTAAATATAGTATTTTTCATAAACAAATATATGCACTATATTACCCGTGACTGACAGTGTAGACTCTAGATTGGAATACATAAGTTATTGATTAGAATGATTTAATTTCATAATTTCTAATGACTAAATGACTTTGTATGAATGAATTGATGTTGTTGTTTTATAGAATAAGTTAAAAGTTAAACACTATAAGTATTTACTTTACATCAATTGTACAGTAAGCTGATGTTTATTCTACATTGAATGTACAGAAAGCTGCCATTAGGCCTAATTAAGCTTATATTTGATTGGATGACCAATCCTATGTTTCGAACAAGTATCCATGACTGTTTTAGGATCAGAAGTAATCACAGTGAATTCCCATCTATTTTGGTATTTGAACCGGCAACTTCTGGATAGTATTTTCCTAATAGTTCATATTTTTTTTGTTTATTTTCAGATATCAATCCTCAGTGAAAAGGACATTGAGGGCCAGTCATGTGGATGCACAGCAGGGAAAGGTTCATGTGCACATGTTGCAGCTCTAGTATACCAGCTTGCCCACTACAAGACGCTGAAATTTAAAGCAGTTTCAGATATTGTGTCCAAATCATCATGTCCACAGCAGTGGCAAGTACCACCACGAACACATGGTATATTTCCAAGGTCACTGACCGAAGGAAAGTTTGTTAAACCTAAAGCTGCCAGGAATATGCAGTCAGAACATTGTGTGTGTAGTAAAATGTACAATCCTATTAATACAGGTTTCCCAGATGTTGTACTTCTTGACTGGTCTGCAACATACATGTGTATTACCCTTACACAACGACATCCAGTTCATGCAAGTGTTACCTGATGACTTAGGAACTATAAGTACCAAGATAACCGCGTTCGGTAGTGTATTTATTGGAAGTAGTCTGGCTCATCATCTACTAGAGCCCTAGTCGGATGGAACTATTAGTCGTGTTCATGATGTCTACCCATGACCTGACATGTCCGTACCATGTAGTTTTAAGTGAAAGTGAACAACTGTTCATGATGGAACAATATTTCCTACTCTACCCATGTCTACCCATGACCTGACATGTCCGTACCATGTAGTTTTAAGTGAAAGTGAACAACTGTTCATGATGGAAAAATATTTCCTACTCTACCCATGTCTACCCATGACCTGACATGTCCGTACCATGTAGTTTTAAGTGAAAGTGAACAACTGTTCATGATGGAACAATATTTCCTACTCTACCTATGTCTACCCATGACCTGACATGTCCGTACCATGTAGTTTCAAATGAAAGTGAACAACTGTTCATGATGGAACAATATTTCCTACTCTACCTATGTCTGCCCATGACCTGACATGTCCGTACCATGTAGTTTTAAGTGAAAGTGAACAACTGTTCATGATGGAACAATATTTCCTACTCTACCTATGTCTACCCATAACCTGACATGTCCGTACCATGTAGTTTTAAGTGAAAGTGAACAACTGTTCATGATGGAACAATATTTCCTACTCTACCTATGTCTACCCATGACCTGACATGTCCGTACCATGTAGTTTTAAGTGAAAGTGAACAACTGTTCATAATGGAACAATATTTCCTTCTCTACCTATGTCTACCCTTGACCTGACATGTCCGTACCATGTAGTTTTAAGTGAAAGTGAACAACTGTTCATGATGGAACAATATTTCCTACTCTACCCATGTCTACCCATGACCTGACATGTCCGTACCATGTAGTTTTAAGTGAAAGTGAACAATTGTTCATGATGGAACAATATTTCCTACTCTACCTATGTCTACCCATGACCTGACATGTCCGTACCATGTAGTTTTAAGTGAAAGTGAACAACTGTTCATGATGGAACAATATTTCCTACTGTACCTATGTCTACCCATGACCTGACATGTCCATACCATGTAGTTTTAAGTGAAAGTGAACAACTGTTCATGATGGAACAATATTTCCTACTCTACCTATGTCTACCCATGACCTGACATGTCCGTCCCATGTAGTTTTAAGTGAAAGTGAACAACTGTTCATGGATGGAATGAATATTTCCCAGTCTGAAGCAGAGGAAATTGAGGAAATGACCAGAAGACAAAGTGATTGCCCTAAGTGGCATAAACTGAGGCAAAAAAGACTGACATCATCCAAATTCAAGGATATAGTGATACGTAAACAGGACTTTGAGACATTAACTGGTCGGTTAACATTATCAAAAAGCATTCAAATACTGTTGTATGAAGTTAGTACAAATTATGGCCTTGTTTGACTTCTAAAATTTGGTTCTATTTTTGCATGCATGGCACGATAATGCACACATCTCTGTAACAACTCGGTGATTGATTTAAAGCTTCAATATAGTCTTTAAAGGTATCAAACAATCAGACTAGGTAATTTCTGACTGAATTTATCCTAAATTATGGCCCTTTGCGAAGTTACAATTTTTGGTTCAAGTTTTGCATGCTAGGCCTTTTCTCACAAACAGCAGATGCTATTCAAACAAGACTTATCCAACTTGATTTATAGTTCTATACTATCAAGTCACTATCTCAGTTACAACTGTTGTCTAAAGTATCAAATGGCCAAATAGTCGAATCAATTCTTAGCTTGTACAAGCTTATTTATTGTTGATTGATTGATTGGTTATATCACGGCGGCCAGTTCACCTACTCATGCATTTCCTGGTTTTCTCACACCAGTACTCCACACAACAATCTTTCCAAGCAACTGGCTGCTTTTCCACATAGCCCATTGGAGGAAGACGAATGACGCATGTCGCATTGACTTTTGTCAATCGTCGGAAAGAAAGTTGGCCGAGCCGGGAGATTTATTGTTGAAGTTGGTTCAGATTTGAGAGATGTAAACAGCTTAGTGTTCTGCATGATCAGTCTTTAACTCTTTCAATGAATACTGCATTTAATTTGCTTATAACAGATTATGGCATATGCAATAAAAAAAACACTGTCAACAGTGTATCAGTATATTAACTGTAGTAAACATTTTTGTTTTGTAAAAATAAATTTAAAAATAAGGTATTATTAATCCTTTTTCACTTACAGAGACCCTTTCTGACGCCCCTGCAGCATACGACTTTTGAAAACATTGTGGCAAAAGGAGAAATTGCTTAAAATGAGCAATTTATCCTTTTGCCAACATGTTTTCATCTTTATTCAATGATTGTTCTTTCATTTATAGAGACTTTCCATAGTTTTGATTTGCTGTATGTTGACAAAGGGTTAACTTTTATGTCGTTTTCTTCTTTTATGAACATTGTCATGAAATTAAATGATTGCCTAAATTTATATTATTGCATGTTGTATAATTATGAATTTTTAGCTCGACCATTCAAAAAGTATGAGAGCCAAACTACTCATCCTGGCGTCGGCGTCACACCTTGGTTAAGCTTTTGCATGCAAATACTAATACTTACATACTACACATATTGCATTGAAACATTATACAATGATTCACAACTATGTAGATTATCAAGATAACTTTATCCTGCATATTATGCAAGTTAAGGCCCGTTTTTAACTTAGAATTTCTGGTTAATTGTTTGCAGGCAACTATGAACTAAATTAAGAGTCCATATCTCAGTATTTACGTGATGCATTGCATTGAAATTTTATACAACCCTACCCAACTATCATATCAAACCAATGTATATTATTAAGTTAGATAACTCTGTCCTGCATTTTATGCAAGTTATGGTCTATTTTTAACTAAGAAACTCTGGTTAACGTTTTGTCTGTAGTTTTTCACAGATGTTGTTCCTACGATGATTTTCTATCAAAATTGTTGATAAACATTGCCGCCCAATAGCAGGGGTTGTTTTCCTTATATGTATATATAGTGAAAACTTAAATAACCTTCTTGTACAAAATATTAACCTGATTTGAATTTCACGAATATTCCTGAGGTGATTCTTTTCCAAGATTGTTGAAACTATTCAGATTCATTTAAAAACAGGACCGTCATGGTACATGATTGCTTTCCTTATATGTATATATAGAGATTTTTTTTTTACAAATGATCCTCGAGTGGCATTCTCTTAAAAAGTTTTCCTTATATGTATATAAGGGGGGTGGGGGGTGGGGGGTCTGTTAAAAAACATGGTCACATGTCTGCTGGTTTGTTTTCCTTATACGTATATATTGTGAAGACATTAGAAATACTCTTGTGCAAAAGCTCTGACTCTATTTAAAACTAATTTGCAAATATTGTTCCATGGGTGACCCTTTACCGATTTTTTTTTTTTTTAAATATATCAAATTATTGGGGAAAACACATGGCCACCAAGGGGCAGGGCTTGTTTTCCTTATATATATAAAGTAAAAACTTAAAAAATCCAAAAGTATTGGCCAGATTAAAAAATAATGCAACACAAAATGTCATCCTTATCTATTCTTATAACCGGCTAAACCAAAGAGCTTTTGATAGGCTAGTGTCATTTGTAACTGTATGTCAAAGGTGACATTTGTGATCTGATATAGACTCCTTGCTGTCAGCAATTCCAGTGATATTGAATTTTACAAAAAAATCCCATGTACAATAAATACTGAGTGACACATTGCTAAAGATTACTGCTGAATTATCAATAAATCATGTGATATAATAATTTTGAAAATATTCCTATGATTTATTGACAAGTCATCAGAAATCTTTAGCAATGTATTTATATCATTAATATCAATCATGTCTACCATTTATGTGTTCAATTAAAAATGTCATATTTTTTACTTTTTCTATAATAAATGTGTTGTTACCTTCCCATAAACTGCTACAAACTACTTACACTCACACCAATCGTCCCACAGCACTTTGAGTGCTTTGATTTTCGTAGTTGGCATCATGCCAATTATTGTTAGCCCCAAACAACGCGAGAAAAAGACCCCCCCCCCCCACCACACCATAAATATCATTAGTGAAAAACTTAAGGCATGAGTACTCCAATATAAGTTTAAGAAATGTTTTAGAAATTAATGCGCCGAGAGGTCAAATATGGACGCTTGTTAACATTATTAACATTTGCGAAGAGGAACTGAAAAAAGGAAAGAAACATACAGTGGAGGATTAACCGGGTGGCCGTAGGGCCCGTGCGTCGAGAAATTAATGGTAAACAAAGAAAAAGCGTGGTAAATGTAGTGGCGGATTTAGCGGGGACCCATACGGCCCGTTCCCGACTTCCCCCACGACACCCCGACCCGGTGGGGCATCATACATATCTGGCGATCGCCGCAACAAATTCGCCGCTCTGAGTCCGGCCGGACATCGGGCAGACATTGACCGGTGAAAGGCGGCGTCTAGCCGACCATCCAATGTGTCTCGTAGGTTATAAAATCCGGGTCATCACATCATTAATCAGATTCCAGTCGCGCTCTTTACAGAAGGTAGCAATTTAACACACAGTTTATCACAAAAGTGTCAGAGTAACAGTACTACAAGATGCCCTATAAAAGAAGGGAGGACTGAAGAAGAAGGAGAGGGCAGTACCCACAAAAAGGGAGAGTGGCAGTAAAGGGAATGAGACATCTCCTCTTCAGCCACCAATGCACTAATAACTAAGTTGTAGAAGTAGCGTGCAAACGCAAACCTCTCCCTCAATCGTGCTGTGCATGTGCCCGCAAGTGCTGTGGAGGAGGTATCAACGGCATTTTCGTTAGAATGCTTGTCTTAATACTATCTAAGTCAAGTCAGAAACTAGGTCACTAGGCCAAGTTGAAGGGAAATCTTATTAACATAATTGAGGCTGCATTTTTAACATGAGCATGTTGAAACTGTATCAGAATGTTTGTCTTGATGATATGTATTCCAAGTTTGAATATTAGTCATGTCTGTTAAAAAACTAGTTTACTAGGCCAAATTGAAGGAAAATCTTGTCAACACTGTAGAGGCCACGTTTTTAAAATTTGGGTTTTTATCTTAATGATATCTAGTCCATGTTCGAATAAGGGTCATATCGGGTAAACAAAAATAGGTCACTAGGCCAAATGAAGGAAAATCTTGATAACACACTGGATGTTGCATTTTGAATCTTTGTCAGAATAATTGTCTTTCAAACACTTTCTCCCAGTTTAGTACATGGTTTAGAGAACTATTTCAACTTGATATAATATGATTTAACATTGACATATTTCTCAATATAATAATGCAGAAACTTCAAGATATTCTGCCTAAACCTGCTGTCAAATTCCCTTTGATTCTTCATGTCTTAAATGTGTATACTTGTGAGCTCTTGCACTCAGGTGAGCGATATAGTTAGTGCCAACAAGGTCCTTCTGTTTTTAAATTTGCAGTTTAATAGAATTTACTATTATTGACATGATCTTTCAACTTCTTGACAATAAATACACAAACATAAGCAGCAATTGTTATTTCCTTTCACATTGCCCCTACTTCTCCAACCTTCCAGCAGCCCCCAGGCCGGCAGCACTGCAGTGCTTTGATTATAACTTTGAATCATAGTCATACTCCAATTGTTTACAGTTGTAACAATGTTTTCAGTATGTATTTCCAAAATGTATACATCTTAAACTATCATATGAGGTAAACAGTTAATTTAGATTTTATTTATTCATTTATATTTCAGGGTCTGGAACTACACTGGTCACACATGCTCTTTGGTTGGTATGCTGGTATATAGCTCACCTAAGCATAAAGTGCTCATGTGTAAAAGGAGCACTTTCTCTTTTCACCGCAATGCTTTGAACTCTATTGAATTATTTTGCTTTCATTTATATATAGATCTATACAAAATGCCTAGATTGTTTAAAGGAGTCTGCTGCAAATGCTGCAAATCCACGAACTTTTTCCCCCCTATATAAATTATTATTATTATTACTTATAACAATATAAATTGGGGGATGCAAAGGTTCATACAAAGGGTGGCTCCTGTCAATGTAACTGCTGCCCGTATTTCAAACATGCATACAGCACAGCAATCGACGTTGAACGTATTTAGTGAAAAAGATGGAAACGTTTGAAAACGTTCTGATGAAAGTAGATATTACTCATTATGATTATTTTCTATTTTTGCCACAATGTTTCAAAGATCATCTGATGTGGAGTTTAAAACAATAATTTATAATGTTACGTACCGATAAATACAGACAATATGATTCAACGATGAATAAAAAAACTCGATTTGCGCGTACTGTTACTCCCACGGATTCTGGAGATTTCGTCAAAGTGTTAATTTACCGGTTATAGTGAAAGACAACAAACAATTTCAAGTACATGTAGTTTGAACATTTTATGATTTTAATTTGTAATTTAATTTGTATTTGTTATCATTTAATTTGATATTTACAGTAAGTGTTCATAACATCCCTTTGAGATTTTGTCCTCTCCCCTCAATGTTTTTCAATATTTTTCCCACAATGTTAACTATATTCACGTTTTTATTTCCTATCTACTTGTTTCTTATTATTATTTTACATATATGTATCAGAACATAGCCACATTTTATAGTTCAAGTTCAAGTTCTTTATTTGCATAAAATTTTGCATGTTGTTGCAATATATACATAATAAACAATTGTATAGCTATACTTATATTATAGTTTCAATAGATCACATGCGATATATAATATTCGAGAAAAGTGTAATTAATGTTAATACGTACAAGTTGACTAAACTTAGATTAGTTTATGGATCTAAAATAGCACCTTTTTTCGGATTTCTATCCGTCTATGGTACTGTTTTAGATTCGCGTTTAGTATTGGCAATGTATCGATTGTATACAACCAACCCTTAACATAAGAGTGTATCTAGAATCATCACTATGGGCGTTGATATAGCTTTGTGGCGGTGCAGAATTGGTTGTTTCTCCCATCCAGCCAAGGCAAAATCTACTGTACTGGGCACGGGTATAAGTTTGAATGGAACATTTATGTCGATATATATACGTACTCTCTTATTTCTTTTGGCGAGTCAGTGTGTTAAAGTTAATCCTGGACCCAGAGGAAAGGGCAGGGGAGGTAACCCATACAATAACAACCAAGTGGATAGAGGCCGCGACAGAATAAATAGTGTCTTTTCGTCCCAGCACAAATTTACAGCAACAGCATCAGCTGCGGAAATTGTAAGTAGAGCTAAAGACTATCATAGATCCCCGTAGAATCACAGCGTCTTACCCGCTCAAAAGGTTGTAACTAACTAATTATTGATGACTGGTTCGGACACACACATGAACATGATAATACACCAGACTCGAATCCACACATGATAGAAACTAAGGATAAAATTGACCCTTTATTGTTAATTTTTCCTTCTTCAAGGATAAGGAAAATGTACTAAAGCGTTACAGATTAATACAAAAGCAGGCACGTAATTCGGCTCGAGGTGCTAGTGAAAAGGTCAGAATTAGTGAAGATTTTCCGGACAGAGTTCGCAAGCTTAGATATTGATCATATTCACTAATACCCTTTCTTCAACAAGCCCTAGATACTGGAAAGAATGCGTTTCTTAGATAATATGGGAAAGGCATAGCCTCAAAACGAGCACAAAACAGAACAGAACAAGATATTACATAATACTATTAAACAGAAGAAACATATCAAAAACCTTTCAATTATTCTTACAAATCAGAGCAGTTACATTTTATCAAAGAGCTCTTTAATCTTTATAACCAGGGCCTTTTGTATAATCCATGATCAATCCTGAAGGATAGTTGTAGTAAGTCACAAAATAAGCTCTCTGGGTCACTAACACAGAAAGGAGTTGCTTTGAATCTAAACAACTTATTGTTTCCATCTAAAGCGATCCAAACATCCACCGTTATCGCTCTAGAGACTCATCTGCTAGACTGTCAGATGACAGATACAATGTAATCTGCAGTATCTAGAATATAGTTCCAACGTTGTACATTGAAGTTTTAAAACCAGCACAAATTGAGACATGACTAGAGGGGACTATATAAAAAAGTTCCAACTCTGATCATATCCCGGGTCGTGAAAGTTCATGGCGTTGGCAAGTCTTTTCTTCACTGATCATCCTTCAGATCCCGGATGTGGTCGGATGGATGTCTCCTCTAAATTGTCAGATACTCCAAACTCTCAATGTTAAACTACTGTTTAATTATTATAAGATGAAATGGAATGTTTACTTTTTACTCAAATAATTTTAATATAATTATATATTGCACTTGTTAATTGATTGTTGGGATGGGTCCACTGGGACACGTCTGTTTTGAGCAACATACTTGTCTTAATAGTGGAAGCATCTCTACAATGGTCAAATCACTATTGTTTACAATTTTAAGCCATGGGAAAATCACATTCCAAAGTGATGACATCATCATACTATTTTCCTCATAGCGTTTTACTAACAACTCTATTATTTGTATAACAAATCATAGAATACAAATTTATTTAGCGGGATTCACTCTGTGATGAAAGCTCTGTACCAGTATAACCTAATACACCTATTATGGATGAATTCTCCAACAATTTTTCAGTCTATTTTTACCTTTGTTATATTCTCCCATCTGCAAAATGTAATACATTGTATGGGGTTGACAAGGTATATTTATTAACCTACCTCTACAGCAATTTTAATCCTGATGAATTCGTTTAGGCCCCATAGTTTGCAGTTTCCATGATATAACTGAAATATTGTTGAAAACTATGTAAAATCCCTAAAGAAACAAAACATTATTGTATGCATTTAACTTAAACATTATTTCAGTTGTATCATAGAAACTGTTTGCTTATTCATGATGCCTCGATAAATGAGCCAGTACTTGGCTAGTAAATGTACCTTGCCATGACCAAAAATCATCTGCGGATCGAACCCAGGGATGCCTGGTTCTACAATATACACACAAAACCACAGACAAAATTACTAATCTTATATTATGTAATCATCTGCCTTGCTTCAGTTTATTTCATTTTCATTGTGTGAACACCTAAGTATAATTTTGAATGATATTTTTAGTTTGTTAGCAATCAATATCTTAAGTTATGATGCCCAGCCTTGCCTCATGTAGGTGAACTCTAGTGACCTAGATTTTAAACCGACATGACCTATTTTTAGAAATTGGTCAAGCTATTGACAAGACAAACTGTCTAACAAAGTGTCAAGCTGCTGATGCAAATAATGCAGTCTCTAGTATTAAAAACAAAAAATTCTCAAATTTAGCCTATTGACCTAGTTTTTGACAGAACATGACCTTCACTAAAACTTAGATTAGATATCATGAAGAAACCAATCACAAACATTGATATAAACATTTGTCAGAACTTTCAATGTAATCCTTTGAGTAGAAAAAGTGTGACGGACAGACGGACAACAGACAGCGGACAAAAAAAAGTAATCCCTAAGTGCCTACCGTGCTACGCAGGTGACACAATAAAATGCTTAATTTAAACAATTTAATTTGATTTAAACGAATTGTTTGAAAATAACTGTAAATTAGCTCCTATACCTCTCCCATGTACAACACATATGCAGCAGAATGTTTAATTCCTAGACAAAATTGAAAACACTTTGGCAAACGTAGAAATTGCTTTTTTCATAATGTTTTCAAATGTGGTTAGCTTCAGAGTTGTCAGAAAACGTATATATATTTATTCAAATTTCTCAGATGTAGAGACTGTAAATCTAATCTAATCACTGTCTGATATTTTAATGTTGTATTGTATCTAATCATACAGAATTTGCACAGGCTACTATTAATCTAAACTAATGTTATCATATGTAACTATAGAAACTGTATCTAAATTTTACTGCAAATACTTCAAAATGGTACTAATGGCTTTCCCTTAAAAATTGTTGATAGCAGGTTAAAACACCCTACAAACAAGCACGGTAAAGAGATTTACATGTAAAGTAAAATTCAGACATTAATTAACAAGACAATTGAACCCATATTCAAAACAGAAGCAACTATTCACTACCTTGTATATTTTTAAACATGTGGATTACTTTGATAACTGAAATAACCTATTTTGGTTGCTTCAGTCATTATCCATGTTTGGAAAACACAATTCGTTAACTTCAGTTTTCAGAGCTCAAGAAATGGCATATTTTGCATGTTATTAAAGCCTTATTTCACATCCTAATGCTAATGTTACAGCTAAATTACTCTAAAGAATCATCAGAGTGAGACCAGTCTTTGAGTAGTTACTGTACCCACAACATAGGATTAAATGAGTGCTAACTGATATATTGTGGAAGCAATTAAAACCTGCTTACTCTTCCTTACATAGTTCTTTGGCTGTTGCAGTCAATTTTGTATGCAGGGCTAAAATCAGGCAATGAAAGAAGAAATTTCCATCACAATGCTGAATGGGAACATCCTTGACTGGATATAAAGTCAATACATTGTGGAGTTTTAAAAACAGCCATTGAATTTGGATATGGTGAGGCATGTTTGGAACTAATTAGTGTAATGTAAGTGAACAAACATAATACAAAGAAACGCAAAAACTGACACTTAATCGGTAAGCTAGTAGATCAGGCAGGCCAAATGTCAAAGTTCTAGTCACCATTTCATTTTTAATGTATAGAGAAAGCAGATAAACCAGCCAGCTGTGACGTTTGAGTAGAAGTGTAACCAAACAATGTCACGGCGAAAAACTAACAAGACAGGATGTCGTTTTATTATCGTAAAGAGCTGAATTAAAAAAAAACATAAAATTTACTACTTGTTGGATTGACTTGTCATTGGTTCAAACCTGTGCAACTTGGATTGGATAGTGATTTGACTCCGACACAGATCTGCCAATGCATTTCCATGATGGACCCAACAATTAATCACTAATAATTAATCAGCTGATCCATTGGTTAAATGAATATAATTATAAATTGGTATGAACAAAATATACAGAAATCTAATCTTTATACATAATTAAATAACAATTACACAATCAATGTGATGCAAAATTACATCATATATGAACAGAGAATATCATCAGTGGTTTTAATTAAATTTACTTATCAGAAAAGCAGATAAACAAAAGACGACATACACTGTGGACAACTTCATATATGACTATGAGTGCGATACACATTTGGAACGCAATCCCAGTTTCATTTTAGGCAACAAAAAGCAATGAACATGTCTGACATAATAAGAATGTTGCAAGGTGCTTACTATATACTATAGTACTATACTATATGTATAATTGCGATTGTGAGGTCGCAGCCCAAACTTGCCTTATGGCCCAGCAAAACACTCCTAATCTGCACAATTTGGTTTGGTTTGGTTTCAAACAAATAGTCACTCTAACCAGAACCTTGTAAAATGTTAACAAGATCTAACGTCTAGCATTAACCCAACACATGGAATAAATCATGAGCAAACAAAAATTAACATTTGTTGTTGGAACGTCGAAGGTTTGAACAAATTTGATAATGACTGTCGTTTTAAGTCTTTCTGCTATGAATATGATATTATTGGACTGAATGAAACTTGGGCAGTTAAACAAAACCAAATTTCACATTTCTTACAAGGCTATTCATCATTTGACTGTGTCAGATCGAAACAAAAGTCAGCAATAAGAGGTTCAGGTGGCGTAACTGTATTTGTAAAGGATTTCTTGAATAATGAAAATTATGTACACCGTATATTATCTGATGCCAAAGACTATGTTGTTTTGTACTTTAAAGCGACTGAAATCCAGATGGCACGGGAAAAAAAAAAAAAAAAAAAAAAAAATCAAATTCGACCTAAATGTTATCCTTTATGTTATCCAAGTAAAACCAGGGTAGAAAATGTATCGTTTTTTATCAATAAAGTGAAGTTGAGTCGTTTTCAATTGTCCCGATGAAGGGGTTTCCTATTTAAAAATAGCACGGAATCCTTCAGACGGGCACCTTGCAACGATCACGTGATATAACTATATAATTGCTGGTACTCGACGGTACAACGTATAGCTGAGTACCTTTGTCCTCACGGAGGGAAGCTACAAAACCGGTTTTGTATACGCACGGGATGTATGTGCGATAGCTATTTATAGCTTGGGCGTTTCGAGAACTCACTTCTAGCGAGACAATCGACAGAGGCAGTCGCATTTCTAAGATTTAAAATCATGGAAGATGATCCGAATTCAAGTGGTAGCATCCAACAACTGATAGACGAAAGACTTAGAGTATCACTCCAGACGCATAAAGCGGAGATTATAGCCAGTATGGAAAGCGTCTTTGAAAAGATAAGTGGGACTTCTAATTGTCATCAATTATCACAGATTAGCAACATAATAAGTGGGCATTCGTTTAAACGAAAATATAATGAAGAGCAGTTCAAATTCAACTCGAAAGTCAATGTTGCTCTAGAAGAGGCTGATCATTCGCTGCAAGTTGACAAACAATTTGAATGTCGACAAAAGATAGCAGAAGCCAAGACTTTAGTGGCGCACAGACAGAAATTGATAAAATTGGCGGATGGAAACTGAGTATGAGGCCAACCCTCTTGCCAGTGACTCCGATGATGAGAAACGCATGTACAAGGCTGAGGCTAGAGCTTCCAAAAAGATAAAAGCTGAAAAGACGAAGAAAGGCCGGACATCGAATGTTTGGCCATATCGGAAAGGGGCTAACAATGCATCAACGACGTCGACGCCGTCTCCTGCACAATCTACCCGCAGACCGGGGCTTTGTTTTGATTGTGGTAAACCAGGCCATTGGAGGGGCTCGCCTGATTGTCAGGCGAATGCATCGAAAAATAAGATAAGTATAAATACGTCGGCAATTATTCAGAATAATGTAGGACGGTCTTTAGCAAGTGTTGTACATTGTGTGGAAAAGACGGAAAATGGTGAATTAAAAGTAATAACACCAGTTGGCAGGCTAAAGGCTAAATTAGAAAAGTGGAAAGAAGCCACTGATAGTGTATTTATACATGATACTGTTGAAAACGGTTACAAGTTACCTTTAAAAATGGTACCAGAAAGAGTAATTTTAAAGAATAATAAATCTGCTAGAGAAAATATGAGTTATGAGTTTCGTTCATGACGAAATAAGTAATTTGTTAAAAACGAGTGTAGTTGCAGAGGTGATAACTCCTCCTCATGTTGTAAACCCTTTGACCGTGGCATATAATAAAAAGGGTAAACCTAGACTGGTTCTTGATTGCAGACACATAAATGAGTATCTCCATCTTTTCAAAGTCAAATTTGAAGATATTAAAGTCGCGGAATGCATGTTTGATAATAGATCATTTTTGTATACTTTCGATTTGAAAGGAGCGTATCATCATATTGATATATACCAGGCGCATAGAACTTTTCTTGGCTTTAGTTGTAAATAGGTCATATATTTACAAAAGTTATGAGGGTTGTGGGGAAGTTCTTAAGGAGCAAAGGTCATAAAGTCATTATGTTTTTAGATGACGGAATAGGCGGAGATGCTAGCTATGAAAAAGCTATTCGGTCCAGTGAGTTTACAAAGCAAACGTTACTCGCATTTGGTTTTTTGTTGGCTCATGAGAAGTGTCATTGGATACCTATACTGAGGGTCACATGGTTAGGTCATGATTTAGACATGCACAATAATCGGCTATATATTGCCAAAGACAGGATAGAAAGGCTTCATGGCAAAGTAAAGATCCTTTTGAAGGAGATCAAGTTCAAAACTATGTTTCTCATTCATGTTAAATATCTGGCGAACTTAATCGGTCAGATTGTATCTATGCAAAGTGTTTTTTGTGGAAAGACCAGATTGATGACTAGGAATATGTACAAATGTATTGATTCAAGAGCTAGCTGGAACGCCCCAGTAAGAATTACACCTGAAGTAATTACTGAGCTAACGTTCTGGAACACAAATTTGGTCAGTCTAAATGAGCGTGGAAAACCCATCAAAGATGGTCGGTTATGCAGTTATAGCCTATTTTCAGATGCCAGTGGGACAGGTTATGGTGGTTATGTAGAATATTTACCCACTGGGGGGATACCGACTGTAAGTCGGTGCATAAACCTCAAGGAAAATTTCCAATTACCATTTTTAAGTATAAATGAGTACGAGTCATCGAATGATGTGAGGCAAAGATCCCCGGAAGTGGATTTTGAGACAAATTGTCTGGTCCCGGAAGTGACCGAAACTCGTGATATCGAGTATGATTTAGGAATCCCGGATGTGGGTTCTTTGGAAGAAATGTTGTCCCCGGAAGCGGATTTGGAGTTCGACTCTGAAATGGTCGGTTTATGGTCATTTTCTGAGCACGACGAAAGTTCGACTTGGAGAGAAGCGGAATCAATATACCGCATCGTTAGTTCGTATGCGAACGTTTTACAGAATTCCTTAGTCAAGGTATATTGCGACAATAAAAATGTTATTTCAGTTCTGCTTAATGGCAGTCGTATTTCTGCAATTCAAAATATTGCTGTAAACTTGAATGTTGTATGTGATAAAGAAAACATTGTGCTTTGTCCTGAATGGATTCCAAGGCGCGAAAACGTCAAAGCCGATTACCTTAGTAGGTGTTACGATTGCGATGATTGGACAATCGCCGATACTGTTTATAACAGTTTAGATGGAAAATGGGGTTCCCATTCAATTGATAGATTTGCTTCCCATTTGAATAATAAATGTATCAGGTTTAATTCAAGATGGTGGGTACCAGGAACAGAGGCTGTTGATTGTTTTCAGCAATCGTGGAGTAACGATAGAAATTGGCTGGTTCCTCCCCCAAGATTAATTTCAAAATGTATTGGAAAGATTATCAGAGAAAGGGCTAACAGTACTTTGATAGTACCGAAATGGAAGAGTGCGCCATTTTGGCCACAACTAGTTAATGAGAACGGAGAATTCAAGCTATTGGTGAAAGATTTTGTAAATCTAGGTCGAAAAAACATCATATCTGCAGGTTTAGGAAATAACGGTTGTTTTGCTAAAACCCCATTGACATTTGATATGTTGGCTTTGAATTTGGGGTTTGAAGATATTTAATTAGCCATTATTTATATTGTAACAGGTATTGGTTTGAAGCAAACACTAAAATGTAAATTAGATCAGGCAGGAGTGCAGATCGATACACAATTATCAGTTGCGGAAAGAATGGCGGGATATCTTCTTCAGTCAAGGGCGGACAATACGGTCAAAAAGTACAAGAGCTGTTTTGCTTTGTTTGAAAAATTCTGTTTTCAGCATATCTTAGTGTCAAAGCCCTCGCTGCCAATTAGTGTAGCCATGTATTTCACGTCTCTTTTGGACGAGGGGAAATCAGTTAGTGTAATAACGTCCGCATATTACGGTATTAAGTGGGCACATACCATTAACGATCTTGTTGATCCGACTGAAAATAGCATTGTGAAACAATTATTAGAATGTGCCAAGCGTAACAATTCGAAACCAGTTCAAAAGAAAGACATTTTAACTTCTGATATGTTGAAGAATTTGTGTTTTATGTACACTGATTGCACTAACGTTTTAGACTTAAGAGATTTGTGTATGATCATGTTAGCATATACCGGTTTTCTTCGTATTAGCAAAGTAACAGAATTACGATGTAAAGATGTTCATTTCAACGACGATCACAGTCATAACGATCAGAAAAAGTAAAACAGACATTTACAGAGACGGATCGGAAGTTGTCATTTAGTTTAAACTTATTTATTTTAAATCGATTGCGAAACAAGCTTTAAGCTTATATTAATCACGCTCGATTTCTGCTTCCTGGATACTTAACCAGTACTCGCGCCGATTGTGTGGAAAAATCCCAAAGTCAGGACCCGCTCATCACGGGACTCGAACCAGGGACCTTTGATATGAGAGGCCGACGCTCTACCTCTGCACCACTGTCTTCCACAAAAGTTGTCATTTGCAAAGGTGTTTCAGAAGCTTGTCCTTTATCATTGTTATATAGATATATGAATGCAGCTGGTATCTCTTCATCATCGGATGATTATTTATTTAAGCCGGGGTTCTGTGCAAAAAATAGAGTATCTCTTATTAAGAAAAATAAGCAATTAAGCTATACCAGAGCTAGAGAAACTATAGTTAAGAAACTTAAACTGGCTGCACCGGATTTGAAACTGGATACCCATTCCCTGAGAGCAAGCGGGGTTACATCTGCAGCAAATAGTTCAGTTATATCTGAAAGGTGTTTGAAAAGGCATGGTCGGTGGAAAACCGACATAGCTAAGGATGGTTATATAAAGGATTGCATTGAGAACAGATTGTCTGTGACTAAGGTTTTGAACCTTTAGTTTGTAGAAATATTATTTACAAACACATATAAGTATCGAATTTGAATTCGTAAACTCCCCTAAACTTTGTATGTCTATACATGCGTCTCTCTGTACGCACAACATAGAGTAGTGTTGTTGTTTTGTTTTGAGCGAACTAAGTAAGGACTTGCTGGTACTCGACGGTACAACGTATAGCTGAGTACCTTTGTCCTCACGGAGGGAAGCTACAAAACCGGTTTTGTATACGCACGGGATGTATGTGCGATAGCTATTTATAGCTTGGGCGTTTCGAGAACTCACTTCTAGCGAGACAATCGACAGAGGCAGTCGCATTTCTTAGATATTTCTTGGTTATATAACATGTTAGAATTTTGAAATGGAAATGATATCATTTTTTATATATTATTTGATAAGGGAATAATGTATTTATATTTATTTCTGTTTGGAAATCTTTGTTTAATAGTATTCCTATTTCAGGTATGATTAATAAGTTAAAAGAGAAAACTTAATTTCAATACATATGAGTATACTCATACATTATTAAATGATATCTTAAGGATTAATACTGCAAATGAGGTTCGACATTTCATGGTATGACATTTGACAAATGGACACAGGTTTCCAGAGTTTTTTACTATTAGTTTTATCTCTGGTTGTTCCTGGGCGAGTCAGCCATACGCAGTAACTAATGTCTGAGTACCGGTACAAACATGTATTTCTTTTACATTTCTGTAATGTATTTATTACAAACATATGCCTGTTATATATATGTACATTGTATATATGTGTGTCGACTGCCAATACATGCGTCTCTCTGTACGCACAACATATAGTAGTGTTGTTGTTTTGTTTTGAGCGAACTAAGTAAGGACCGGTTCACTCTGACAGGCGTGTACAGTTATACACAATTTACACGTTTGGCGGAGTCGAACGACAGTAATCATAGAGATTTGTTTGTGATTGCATGAGCTCCTCGTGATTTTGCATAAAACCTTCATGGTATAAAAATGTTTCATTTAATGCGCATGCGTCCTATTGGTCATGTGACGACTCTTCAATTCACGTGACGATTTTTCAAGTCACGTGATGAATGAGATTAAAAGCATCAAAAGCTATTTATAAACTTACCCCGTTACTGACAGGGCAGAATTTGCGATGGAAAAAGTATCGAAAACAAGAAAATCTCGCCGATTATAGGGGTATGTAATATGTCAGTTATCATATTTTAATGCCCCAAATACAAAAATAACACTTATTTTCTTAAAATTGGAAATTTTATTTTTTTTCGACAGTTGGGTATCTGGAGTTCAGTCGCTTTAATTGTCAAAAGTTTAAAAATATTGATGATTTTATACTCATATTTGTATATGTATCACCAGAGTACGCTCCCGTGTATGAAGCATTTGAAAATAATGGCATAACATTATTAGGTGACATATTAGCCAGAATAAATGCAACATACCCGAATGGTGGTTTATTTTTAGCGGGTGACTTCAATTCTAGAACAAAAAATTATCTAGACTATATACCCGAGGATGATGTCTAATATATAACAGGTATAGATGCAGTCTATCCATCATCTAGCTTTAATATGACAAGAGTATCAAAAGACAAAAACTACACTCGTTTTGGTATGACTTTGATCGAGCTATGTTGTACGTTTGACATACATTTACTCAATGGCAGATTCCCGGTTGATATCGATGGAAATTTTACTTGTTTAGCAAACAGTTGAGCAAGCATTGTTGATTATACATGATTGTATCATGCTGTTTGTTTGATCATATTTCTGATATCAGGGTTCTTGATAATAACAATTCTGTCCATTTTCCGATATGCTACATATTATCATTATACAAAGCCGATGAACCTTCTAATGATAATATAAATGAACATAAGATGTCAGTTTGGAATAAATTTAAGTGGAACATAGAATTTAAGGATGTGTTCATAGACAAATTTAACAGTACATATGCATCCTTTTAAAAAAGATGTAATAACCTTCCTGGTTTTCAGAGTTCTCATTCTTGACAGATATTTCGGATACTTTTAAATATGCTGGTGATGTAAATAGATATAGAACATCAGATCCGATCTATAAACATCGGAATAACCCATGGTGGAATGGTCAATGTACACTATGTAAAAATGGTAAGCTTAAAGTTCTTTACCAATACAGGAGATCCAACTCTAGGGCCGATCTCATTCACTACAAAATCAAACGTAACAAATTTAAGTCGCTATGTAAACAGCGTAAACAAATTTATTGCACAAATAAGAGAACCGAGCTTATTGATCCCAGAAATGACAATAAAAAATACTGGTCAATGCTGAAAAATTGTAATAAACTATCATATATCTCTAATAATTCTATTCCCAACACTGACTGGTACGACCATTTCAATTTACTTTTGAATACTGATGTACTGGATATTACAAGTAATGGTACCAACATTACTGTCTTGGACCATATCACTACAAATAACGATAGTTTATCTTTGAACCATCCAATCACAGACGATGAAATAATTTTTAGCATTAATCATGTACAGAATAAACGATTAAAATATTAAATGCAAATAAGGCCCTAGTTCATGTTGCATGGCGATCAGTCAATCAGAAGAGCTTCGTCAAGTTCGTCAATTTAGTTGACGAAATTGACGAAAAAATTATTTTTCTAAAAACATTATTTCTTTCCTTTATATAATGTATCTGGATGTATTGAATGCAAATTAGGCCATGTTTCATAAGATAATAATCTAAAAACTTTATTTCTGTCTTTTAGACAATGTATCTAGACGTATTGAATGAAAATTAGGCCCTATTTCAAATTGCATGGCCATCAGTTATTCAGAAGGTCTTTGTCAAGTTCGTCAATTCGTCAACACGTCAATTTTGTTGACGAAACAAATATTTTTCTAAAAACTTTATTTCTGTCTTTAAGATAATGTATCTTGACGTATTGAACGCAAATTAAGCCCTTGTTCAACTCGTCAATTTAGTTGACAAATTAACGAAAAAAAATATGATTTTGTTTTCCGAGTCTTATGATTAAAACTAATCCTGTGATGAAGAATCTAGTAGAAACTGGAGAGACAATCCCTTGTTTATTATATTTTGGAATGCTCCTTTCTTTATATTGTTAGTACAGTATAGATAAGACCAATTATCAGAATAGCTGTATACCTCAGCGAGCTTTATCCATGCCGCAACATCCATTTGTAACTTTGCTTGCTGATTGTATTGCAACCAAATTACTCTTAAGTAGTGGTAACAAGTTGAAATTTATATTTGTTCAAATGGAGGGGTTCTCTTTGCGAAACTTCACGGTTTTGTACATCTTGGTAACAGCAAAAGGAAGGGCCTTTATGTTCTCTTTACTAGCAGTAAACAACATTTGATATGTCAACCTTATTACAATGGGTTCACTAATGAAAACAATACCAATTTCGTCTACACTGTACGGATGTGAGCTATGACATTCTATGTCTTTTTTAGATATCCATAACGTTGCAAACTTTAGTAAGTATGTGGCAAACAATCACAGCATTTGCACTGTAGAACACGTACATATATGGTATTTAGTCTGCTAGGTCGGTACAACATACAATGAGAAATTGACAAACGAAAAACAATTCCCTTCAAAGACTGTCTACAATGCCTACGAATTATCTCACACTGAAACCAGATTTCACTTATCGTGTAAATTGGTGTAAAACAATTCAATGTACTCGACAAAAATGTTTTATTTCCGATACTTTCAATTTATTGCAAACATATGGTTTAACTGCATACATTGTATGTGCACTCATATCTAACTACTGGCACATTCCCTGAGAAAAAAGTTATAAGAAAAGTTTTTAGGGTCGTTGAACGGAAGTTTGAATGCGAGCGTCAGGAAAGAACGAACCTCTACCATGGCTTCGACCGTTTTGTGTCTGTTCACAAAAACAGCCTTCCATTTTTTGATATTTGCCAAAACGCGCAGAACTATGCATCATGCATAAAGTACTATACAATTATTAGTTATTAGCAAACACTTAAGAGAAACTGTCAGTCAGTGTATGTAATGCCAACATATATATATAAATATCCAGGGACACTTAATATCCGAATGTGCTCATTTCTCAATTGAACGGAATTTATATTTTTGAAAACATCAGTTTTTACTGTACTAATGATAGCTATAAACGTTGTTAAACTTCAGGGCTTCGCTCAACAGTATGAGTGTTTGTGTGCTAATTTCATGCGTGGACGCGCACCAGAATATATTTTCTAAATACAGAAAGCCATCAACTAGAACCTGTGTATGTATTCAACTGAAGAAGAATGTGCTGTGATGTTTGTCAACGTTTATTTTGGTGCGTTTTATACGTTGACAAACATCAAGGCTCATTTTCATCTAAAATATGCATTTGGGGACCGTCCGCCAGTACGTGTGTACTTTAGGTAATTACATGCGTGGACGCGCCACAGAATACATTTCCCCCATACAGAAAGCTATTAGTTAGAACCGGTGTATGAAGAGATTCAACTGAAGAAGAATATGCTATGATGTTTGTCAACGTATATTTTGTTGTGTTTTATTGCTTGAAAAACATTAGGGATCATTTTCATGCATGGTTTGCTTTACGGTTCTGTTCACCAGTTCGTGTGTATGTGATAATTCCATACGTGAGTGCGCCTCAAAATGATTCTCTCAATGCAGAATGTCATCAACTAGAACCTGTATATGTCGAAGTCCAAAATCAGGACCGATTTTCATATAATATATTAAGTTATCTTCCGTTCACCAGTATGAGTGTATATATGATAATTTCATGCGTTGACTAGCCCCAGAACACATACAGAAAGCCATCAACTAAAACCTAGGTATTTATCTATTCAACTGAACAAGAATGCGCTGTGATGTTTGTGTGCGTTTTACACGTTGCAAACATCAGGGCTCATTGTATGTTATCCATATGGTGAAATTCAAAATGACAACCAATTGACAAACTTGATGAATATTTTTTGAATACGTTCAGATTCAGTTCTAAAAGACAGAAATAAAGTTTTTAGAAAAATATTTTTTTCGTCAATTCTTCAACAAAATTGACGTGTTGACGAATTGACGAACTTGATGTTGATCTTCTGAATGACTGATGGCGAGAACAATTGAAATAGGGTCTAATTTGCATTCAATACGTTCAGATTCAGTATCTGAAAGACAGATATAAAGTTTTTAGAAAAATATTTTTTTCGTCCATTCGTCAACAAAATTGACGTGTTGACGAATTCATGAACTTGACGTAGCCCTTCTGAATGACTGATGGCCATGAGAGTTGAACAAGGGCTTAATTTGCGTTCAATACGTCAAGATACATTATCTTAAAGACAGAAATAAAGTTTTAGAAAAATATTTGTTTCGTCAATTCGTCAACAAAATTGACGTGTTGACGAATTGACGAACTTGACAAAGACCTTCTGAATAACTGATGGCCATGCAATTTGAAATAGGGCCTAATTTTCATTCAATACGTCTAGATACATTGTCTAAAAGACAGAAATAAAGTTTTTAGATTATTATCTTATGAAACATGGCCTAATTTGCATTCAATACATCCAGATACATTATCTAAAGGAAAGAAATAATGTTTTTAGAAAAATAATTTTTTCGTCAATTTCGTCAACTAAATTGACGAACTTGACGAAGCTCTTCTGATTGACTGATCGCCATGCAACATGAACTAGGGCCTTATTTGCATTTAATACGTCCAGATACATTATCTTAAATAAAAAAAATAAAGTTTTAAGACAAAATGTCATAGTTCGTCACTCGTCAACCTAACTTCACGGACCTAAACAAATGTCACAGTTCGTCACTCGTCAACCTTACTTCACGGACCTGCCAGTTTCTGTCATAATACAATCAAAGCACTGCAGTGCTGCCGGCCTTGGGGCTGCTGGAAGGTCGGAGAAGTAGGGCAAATGTGAAAGGAATTAACAATTGCAGCTTATGTTTATGTATTTATTGTCAAGAAGTTGAAAGATCATGTCAAAAATAGTAAATTTTATTAAACTGCCAATTTAAAAACAGAAGGACCTTGTTGGCACTATATCGCTCACCTGAGTGCAAGAGCTCACAAGTATTCACATTTAAGACATGAAAAATCAAAGGGAAATTTGACAGCAGGTTTAGGCAGAATATTTTGAAGTTTCTGCATTATTATATTGAGAAATATGTCAATGTTAAATCACATTATATCAAGTTGAAATAGTGCTCTAAACCATGTACTAGACTGGGAGAAAGTGTTTGAAATATGCAAAACTCATCGAGACAATTATTCTGACAAAGATTCAAAATGCAACATCCAAAATGACCTATTTTTGTTTACCCGATATGATCCTTATTCGAACATGGACTAGATTAAGATAAACATTCTGACCAAATTTTAAAAAAACGTGACCTCTACAGTGTTGACAAGATTTTCCTTCAATTTGGCCTAATAAACTAGTTTTTTAACAGACATGACCAATATTCAAACTTGGCCTATATATCATCAAGACAAACATTCTGATACAGTTTCAACATGCTCATGTTAAAAATGCAGACTCCATTATGTTAACAAGATTCTCCTTCAATTAGATATTATGAAGACATGCATTCTAACGAAAATGCCGTTGATACCACCACAGCACTTGTGGGCAGCTGCACAGCACGCTTAAGGGAGAGGTTTGCGTTTGCACGCTACCTCTACAACTGGGTTATCGGTGCATTGGTGGTTGAAGAGGAGAGGTCTCATTCCCTTTACTGCCTATGTACGACTACAACTATTGAGTGCGGCAGCTTTTATTCATGGTAAATCAGTAAAAGACTGAAAGCATACAAAGAAATATAATTACAAATAGTTCGATGACTTTCCGACTTTTATGCTAAAATCTCAATAGAAAATTGTTCTATAAAAAAAAAAAAAAAAAAACAACATATGGATAAAGTTATTGGTGGAGAATCATTATCAAATCGAAACTTACTCTATAGCCAACAATGCCTAGCTAGAAGTCGCAAATTCGACCGAAAATAACATGCTCTTGCAGCAGAAACAAAACGTTTTTCGTATGATATTGTACTCTATACAACTGTGACTATATAGATTCGTACTCAAAAAATAGAATAAACCGGTTCCTACTCATTAAACGACACGGTAAATCCTCTGCAACAAACTGTTACAGAATACTCCCCCCCTGGTTTAATAAAACCAAACATTACTCATACCTAAAAACATGGATTAACTTAACATGGATTATACATATAAACAGTAACTTGCTTTTGGATGTTTCCAAAGTTCCCAACTTGTCGATTTAAGAATGCAAATGTATTGCGATCAACCATTAACTGACTGCCTGTCAAGTAAATAGATCATCCGTAAATCATCTAAACAAACAACAAATAACAGTGCAGCCAACCTATGACTTATTCTAACTTATCACTTAAATATTCTCAAACCTATCAAATACAATCAACACTCACATGCATTTAAGCAAATCAACTCAGGTCAGCTACCTGCTAATAAGCCGAGTTCCCTTAACATATGAGATACACTGAATTCCTGAATGTCTCAATTCACAGTCAACACTATAAGTTGCATTGGTTGTTCATCAACCCAGTTCATTAGGACGGAATAAGCAACACCACTTCGTTCACTGGACGCTCGTAGACATTAGGATTCCCGTTCTTTCCCATGGTTCGTACTTCAGCGGTTCTTATAAGTCCATCGTTACTTGCAGAAACACTAACAATCAGACCCATTGGCCAATAATTCCTGGCAACTTGTTTATCGAGCAGTAAAACAACGTCTCCAATCTGTATCTCGCGCTGTTCAGATGTCCATTTACGACGAATTTGAAGAGTTTGTAAGAATTCTGATCTCCACCTTTTCCAATACTATTCTGAAAAAATGTTAACCCTTTTCCATTGCGCTTTATACATATCTTTAACGTCAATTGGAATCACGACATCAACACTACAGTCAGTCTTTTGAGAAAGTATCAATGGAGGACTCAATGGTGAGGGATTGGTGGAATCTGAACACAATGGCACTTATGGTCTTGAATTGATGATTGCTGAGACTTCAGCCATGAACGTGGTTATCACATCGTGAGTGAAATATCCACCAGGTAAGTTCAACAACATTGAATCTAGAATTTTGCGTGTAACACCTATCATTCTCTCCCATATGCCACCGCGATGTGAAGCGTGTGGAGGATTCAATACCCATTGTGCTTCTTCTCGATATAGGAAGCGTCTGATGCCATCACTCACATTGACACCTAAATGATTCCATGAAATTAGCTCCTCTGTCAGAACGATATAGTTTGGCTTTCCCTCTGATACTGGTAAACCGACGTAAAGCATTTATAAATGATGAACTACTAAGTTCTTCTATCACTTCAATGTGGACAGCACGTGATGTCAGGCATGTAAATAATACTGCCCAACGTTTGTTTTTCGCTTGACCCCCACGAGTGCGTCTGCTAGTGATCTGCCATGGACCAAAGCAATCAAGTCCTACTGAAGGGAATGGTTGGCCTGGAATTAACCGATCTTGCGGCAAATCTGCCATTTTCTGGAAGCCTAAAGTTTCTCTCAATTTCTGGCATGTTACACATTGGTGTATTATAGATTGAATCAAACGTTTGATGCCAGTAATCTAGAATCCACTGACGTCCTTGATGTTTGACTTTCTCATGGTAGTAGTACACTATTAACCTAGAAACCCAGTGAGACCCTGGAAGTAGTATGGGGTGCTTTTCAATGATTTTCAAATCTGCATTTCGTAGACGGCCGCCTACCCTTATTACTCCTTCTTCGTTAATGTAAGGGTTCAAACTTACAACGGGACTGTTCTTCTGTATTGCTAATCTTCTCTGAATGGTTTCAATTTCTTCGACGTATGCTTCTTTCTGTACCAATGAAAGGATATGCTTTCTCCCAAAGGCATGTAAATCCGACTCATGGCTATCTTTTTGGGATTTGACACCATGAAGGTTGTCACATCGGCGCTTTATGAATCTCTTCCACACAACTATGGAATTTACTAACCTTTCCCAACGGGAAATATTTCTGAAACCACTAGTATTAATGGTCTGCTTGGAACTGATGTTTGTCTTTAAGCAACTTTCTGGTCGGATTTCAGGATCTTCATTCGGTGTCCGAAGATAAACAATTCTTTTGCGGCTGTCTTTTCTGAATATAAGAAGGCTGGACCCAGAAGCCAAAGACTGCCCTGAAGTGTTTCTGCTGGTGTAGGCCTTGTACCAAGATCGGCTGGATTGTCTTTTGAAATGACATAATTGCACTGGCTTGGTTTAGTACGTCTGACAATCCTGCTAACACGGTTCTCAACATATACATACAATCTTCTCACTCTGTTGTATATGTAGCCAAATACCACACGGCCGTCTGTGTAAAATGTCGTGTCTTCAATAGGTAGGGATAAATGTTCTGAGATTACATCTGCCAGTTCTACTGCCATCACATCAGCACAAAGCTCCACTCTAGCGATCGTGTGTCCGTGTTTCGGCGCAACATTTGACTTCCCGAGAATGAAACCCACATTGACTTCTCCGTTGGAATCTAAAGTTCTAAGGAAAACGACGGAGGCTATTGCCTTTCAGAAGCGTCGGAAAATATATGAACTTCTCGGCAGACTGTAGCCTTAAGTGAACCTTCAAGGTAGGTGCGTGGAATTTTCATTTGTTCAAGACACTTTAATGACTCGCACCATATAACCCATTTGTTTTTGGTTTCGACCGGTAATGGCTCATCCCAATCTTGAGATCCAAACATAGTGTCTCGCATTATAATTCTTCCGTTCACCACAACAGGCGCCACAAAACCTAGTGGGTCAAACAGGCTGTTCAAGGTTGAGAGAACATCTCTTCTTGTGCTTGGTTTCTTCTTATCGTCAATGACAAATGTAAAACAACAATCTGATTCAAGTTCCCAATTAAGACCGAGACTTCTTTGAGTAGGAAGCCCTTCTTGGCCAATGTCCATTGCCTTTAAATCGCCTGCCAAGTCTTCCGTGGAAAACGCTTTCATAACCTCCCTACTATTTGAAGCAATTTTGTGTAACTTAAGGTTACCGCCAGCAGCCAACGCCTTCCTGGTCCTCTGCAACAAATCGATAGCTTGTGAAGCTGTTGGTAAAGATGCTAGACCATCGTCTACGTAAACATTATGTCGAACAAAGTCTATCACGTCTGTACCATATTTACTTCTGTAGACTTTACACGATCCCTTAGTCAATACGTGGCTATCGAGGATGATGGGAGTTCCAAAACACATGAACACACATTCTGTATTCGACTAAAGGCATGTTTGGATCGTTGTCTAGAAACCAGAAAAACCTTAAATAGTCTTTTCTGTTACAAAAAACTGATAAAACATTTGCTGAATATCTGCCCAAAACGCAACTGGCTCTTGTCGGAATCTCAAGAGTACCCCTAGCATACTGTTGGTTAGATCTGGTCCTGTCATCAACACTCCATTAAGAGAAAGGCCCATGTGTTTCAGAGAAGAGTCGAAAACTACCCGTATCTGATTAGGCTTTTTCGGATAATATATTCCAAAGATTGGCAAATACCAGCACTCGATGTCTGATGCTAATGGGTCTGCTACCTCAGTGTGTCCATTGTCTATCATCTTCTACATAAATTGTATAAAATGATTCTGTTTTACAGGATTCTTCTTCAAAGAAGAGACCAGACTATGTGTTCTATTAATAGCCATATTTCTGTTGTTTACCAGTTTATGTCTATTTGTATGAAATGGTAATGGAGCTGTCCAGTAACCCTAACTGTCTCTTTTAAACTCATTGTTCATTGTTTCTAAAACCTCTCTATCTTCTATTGATGTCCCTAACCTTTCATCTACCCAGTAGCAACAGGATACCTGCCGATTCATCTAATTCGGGGATGTTGTGAGCTATATCTGCAAGATGAGGATAATGTCTAGCACTTTCTGGCGTTGGTATCTCCTCTCTCATGGCAGGAATTTGGTTGCACTCCGTTAGTGCCGGCAGGCTCATAGATGCTGATTCATCAAGGCAACTAACCACAAAGTGTCTTGGAGTGGTTCTTCGAACATATCAAAGAAATTTGGTTTTGCCAAAGATCGATAGATCTACATTCTCTTCTGAACGTTTGGTTTACCCTGGAGATGAACTGTCACCAATACTAGATTAGCACAAGACTTTCCAAAGGAATTCGTATTACCACACACTTTAGTTCTTTGCTGAGCTCAATTCAGTTTTATTCTGACTTTTGTCGTAAGTGTTCGTAAAATTACTCTCCCCGCCATTCACATGCAAAGCCGGCGGGTGAGTACTGTAACTACAAACTTGGCATTTCACAGTTTCTTTACATGTTTTGGCTTTGTGATCCAATCCGAGTCCACACTTAAAACAAAGGTCTTTCTTTCTGAAGAATTTATTTCAAACATTAAAAGGTTTACTTTTATAAGTCTTACATTGGTTAATTGTGTGGCCTTTGAAATTGAGATAAACACAAGAATCTGATTCCCTCTGGGGACTCTTATTACCTTCAGCCCTTTGATATCCGTTTTCAACTTCAGTTTTAAAACTTGTCATGTTTGAACGGCTTTTTTTTTGTATAATGACTGTCCTTGATAGTTTTGTCTTCATAAAGCTTGGGTTGCTTAACAAAGAACTCATTTCTTGTACAAACTGGCAAAACACTGCAAATGGTGGATAAGCAATATTATTTCGTTTCATGAACTCAGATGCTTTCCTTGTCTTCTTGATTTTGACAGTATAGTTTTTGTTTCTAATTCTATCTGTGCCTTAGCTTCATCAAGCATAACTAATAAAGTGTTCACTTCCCTATCACAACTTGAGCTATTTACACAAAGTTCATCAATAAGTTTCTGACCCTCAACTGATCTGGTTCCTTCAAGAGATGTCATATAGTCACGGCACACTAAACGGTACTCTGCATATGCTAAACAAATATAAGTATGGGACTGTTTAATCAAACTTATATCTGTGTCAGTGTTTTGTAGCAGTGAAACTACCTTAACCCAAGATTCTTCAAGTCTGTTTTGGTACTGTGAAACTCTGGTTTGGAACTGTTCCTCAGCTTTCTCTGTAAAGTTGATGAGGCGTCTGCTTTCTCTGACCCAAGGGTCATGCTGTGACTGTATACTTGGATCGCTAGTAGCCATCTTCTTCTAGCACATTGGTAGATTGCTAGATCTTTTACTATGTTTGCACGGATACATGTACGACTACAACTATTGAGTGAGGCAGCTTTTATTCATGATAAATCTGTAAAAGACTGAAAGTAAACAAAGAAATATTACAAATAGTTCCCTACTTTTATAATCAGTACAAAATAGCGTTCAAACAAGAAATGCACAGACTACACGAAAACCGATGACTTTCCGACTTTAACGCTAAAATCTAAATAGAAAATTGCTCTATAGAGAGAAACATTATCAAATCGAAACTTACTCTTTAGCCAACCATGCCTAGATAGAAGTCGCAAATTCGACCGAAAATGATTGATTGATTGATTGATTGGGGTTTAACGCCGTTTTTAACAATTTCTCAGTTATATCACGGCGGCCAGTTCACCTACTCATGCATTTCCTGGTTTTCTCGCACCAGTACTCCACACAACAATCTTCCCAAGCAACTGGCTGCTTTTCCACATAGACTTAGCCCATTGGTGGACGACGAATGACGCATGTCGCACGACCGAAAATAACATGCTCTTGCAGCAGAAACAAAACGTTTTTAGTATGATATTGAACTCTATACAACTGTGACAATACAGATTCGTACTCAAAAACTAGAATCAACCGGTTCGTACTCATTAAACGACACGGTAAATCCTCTGCAACAAACTGTTACAGAACACTGCCACTCTCCCTCTCTTGTGGGTACTGCCCTCTCCTTCTCCTTCAGTCCTTCCTTCTTTTATAGGGCATTTTGTAGTACTGTTACTCTGACACTTTTGTGATAAACTGTTTGGTTAATTGCTACCTTCTGTGAAGAGCGCGACTGGAATCTGATTAATGATGCGATGACCTGGCTTTTATAACCTTCGAGACACATTGGATGGTCGGTCAGACGCCGCCTTTCACCGGTCAATGTCTGCCCGATGTCCGGCCGGGCTCTGAGCGGCGAATTTGGCCCGGCGCGCACCAGATATGTATGATGCCCGACCGGGTCGGAGTGTCGTGGGGTGGGGGGGGGGGGGGGGGTAGAGCACAGGTCCTATGGGCCCCCGCTAAATCCGCCACTACATTTGCCATGATTTTTCTTCGTTTACCATTATTTTTCGACGCACGGCCCCGGTTAATCCGCCACTGTATATTTCACGTGACTTCTTTCGTGGGGTGGGGGGGGGGGGGGGGCGTCGGGCACGGGCCCTATGGGCCCCCGCTAAATCCGGCACTACATTTCCACGGTTTTTCTTCGTTTACCATTAATTATTCGACGCACTGGCCCTACGGCCCCCGGTTAATCCGCCAATGTATATTTCACGTGACTTCTTTCTTTTTTTCCGTTCCTCTTCGCGAATGTTAATAATGTTAACAAGCGTCCATATTTGTACTCTAGGTGCATTAATTTCTAAAACATTTCTTAAAATTATATTGGATTACTCACGCCTTAAGTTTTTCAATGATGTTCCAACAACTTTATAATTATATTTATTGGGGAGATCCTAACCTTTTAAATGCAGTTTTGTGAATCCATGATGAACTATTTTTCTCGCGCATTATTTCTCGCGTTGTTTGGTGCTAACAGCAATTGGCATGCTGCCAACTCCGAAAAAAATGGTAATACTACTATGACCAGGGGCTTAAGCGCTAGGCCAAAAACAATGTGTATAATGCAGTCTTTGTTTTAAGTCTTTTGTCAACTAGGTACTCATATACGGTATAGCAGACGTTCAGAGTAACCAGCCTATGCACAATAACTTGCTGACAAAATGTTTATACACAAATAATTGCACTCAGAAAGTAAAAGAACCTATTCGAGTCTTCAAGTGTCTCATCTCCAGTAAATATGGAATCAATACATGTATAATGATTATTTTCGGCACAGGTGTATTTTCCCGGAAACAAAGTGCTTTAACTGAAATACTGTTCAAAACGGCGTTAAAGTCAATTCAAACAAACTAATCAGAATGTTTGCGGTCATTTAAGAGACTCTGGTGAGACTAAGCGAATGCACGGGCTCACCCGAATCTTCGCTGTACGTATATGCAACAAGACGCCCGATAGCCAGTTGCAGCCCAAATGTAATCCATAGTGATCTCATAGTGATCTCAATATTTAGTTCATAGAGAAAACATTTACCAGCATAACGAAGAGACATTAGCATTTAAGTGAAAGCTTTACGCAACACAGAATTATTGGCTCTGGTGAATTGCTGGGCCTCAAGCGTAACATCAAAACCTTTTTTTCACATGCGGATGCATTTAGACGCATCTGTAGCATCTGTAGTTACGAGAATTTTCTTGTATGTGCTAAAGAGTTTTCAGCTAATACAAATACTAATACTTTCAATTATAAAAATGTTCAAAAGCTTTGCTTATACGTTTTAAATGATGTCTGCTGTAAACTACGTGTATGCGAGAAAGGGTGGGTTACACACTCGGCTGATTCTGACGTGCAATACATGTTTAAAAATCGATTAAAACACGGTTCATGATTCCAAATCGATCTGTTTGAAAACATCAATTATGAGAAGCAATGTCTAGTATTATATACGAATAAATGTAAATAGATTTAAAGTGACAGAATTTGATAAGTAGTCCGGTGACAGAATGGAATTAAGGAGATTAGATATCCAAACCAATTATTTCAATCCTGGTGCAAGCACTGATTGAACAGGCTAATTTTGACGTCTCTGTGACTATTTTTTCTTTCAATCGCAGTGTTGTCAAAACACCTGCATGTATCTTCACATAGTTTATTAATATTTGTTACAGTTTTTGTGGTTTTCAATGTGGAACAGACAGTTTATTTTCGCTAATTATTACCCCTAGTTAACCCTTTCTATAGAAGCAGACATTACCCCCCCCCCCCCCCCCACCCCCCACCCCCCCTCAGCCGTGAGTGTCAGGAGTGTCAGCCGTAATGCCAACCCTAAATATTATCCTCAGAGTCAAAGAATCAGCCGTAATGCCAACCCTATATACCACCCTAAGTGCCAAGGAGTCAGCCGTAATGCCAACCCTATATACCATCCTGAGTGCCACGGAGTCAGCCGCAATACCAACCCTATACACCATCCTGAGTGCCAAAGAGTCAGCCGTAATGCCAACCCTATATACCATCCTGAGTCCCAAGGAATCAGTCGTAATGCCAAAACTTTATACTATCCTGAGAGTCAATGAATCAGCCGTAATGCCAAACCTATATACTATCCTGAGTGCCAAGGAGTCAGCCGTTATGCCAACCCTATATCATTCTGAGAGCCAAGGAATCAGTCGTAATGCCAACCCTATATACCATCCCGAGAGTCAAGGAGGGTAAGACATTACTACAACTTTTAAAGTCTTAACAATCAGCAATGTTTACAACTATTTTCATTACGTATACTCATGATTAGATGATCAGATGACTTGAATAAATTATATGCATTTTCATGCTGGATTATAGATGTACTACCAACTGTACCACTACAATTGAGGCCCATTGCAGACAATGATGGACATGGACAGGCAATTTATACATACGTACCAAGTTGTTTAGCCTTGTCGGCAGTCCCTGCTATATGTATTTGACGTTGTTGTGTGTATGATTGAAATTACGGTGTGTATAATGTACTTGAATGCTGACATCAATGTCTACATCCTTTCAATACTACGATTAATATTGTAAGAATTGTTGAAATATTATATTTTGTTGTATAAGGCCGGTGGCCTCTAATGAAATAAAACCTTATATGTTGTATCTTGAATATTGTATCTATACTTTTATTGGAAAGAATTGCTAAGGAGTTGTGAATTGCAAATTCAGTTTGTGTAGGTAAATTCGCTTTCTTTGGTATTTCATCATCTTACATCGAAACGCGCCATTGCATTTGTGTGCCAGGCTAAAAGCAAGGACGTTTATATAACAGAAGCTGTTTTTGTCTAATCATTCACCTGTAACGATACATGCACTGAATCGTGTTCTCGTAACGCACGATTACCCCTTTCATTATAATTAAATGAAGTAAGTGTAAGACTGTACTTTAAACCTCAATCTGTTGAAGACGATTTCACAATTTGTAGACTGAACTATGGAAACTTTCTAAACCTGATGGCAGAGTTATTAAGAGTTAAAAACATAATGACAGAAGTAGAAATTGCTCATTATGAGAAATTTCTCTAAATGTCACACTATTTTCAAAATACGTCTGCGTGTGAAAAGAAAGGGTTAAATGTATGCCATTCATCAGATGAAAAAAACAAGGGCGTGGCTTAGATTTGACGTCAAGTGGCGTTTTGTCATCGCGTCTTCAAGCATTGAAACGGATCATTACATGTGTGTACCAGGGTAAAAGTAGGGAGGTTTTTGTATAACAGAAGCTATTTTGACCTGTACCTTTGAGGTTACGACACGGGTTATGAATCCTAGCAATCAGGGTCCATTCGGCTTTTTACAGAAACAGAAATCCAGAAAAACAAACTGCCATTTCTCTCGAATATCTTCGCAAAGAAAGATGTCTAATTTACGACACATTTATGACTTACACAGACACAAGTGACGTAATGACGTCGTTTAATATGTTGACGTCATTTCCGCTCAAGAGGTAAACGTCGTTTCTATTGACTATATTATGTCCAAATTGCCGACAGAAGCAGCGTTCTAAAGTTCATTAATATTTTTTATAATTTATCATTATATCTTGTATTATTTTGATGACAATTAGCCTTTAATATGGCGAAATCAAGAGCTATAAGATCGCGAAAGAAGAGATTTGACAACTTTAGAAAGTAAGTATATATATATCTACATTTTAAAAATAATACAAATTATCTAATGATAGTAAAAAGGGACCAATAAACATAAACAGTTATATCAACAAATGAATTATAAATTTATCAAATATCAAAGTGTCTAATATACTAATGATATGTGTGTTTTCAGATTTGTCCTCTATCCTTATTTTATTATAATGTTTTACGGCAACATTATTTCATAATGTCTTCGTAAGTCGTGACTAGGGATGGGTTTAGATAAGCTTGTTACATAAACAGTTTTCTTGTTATACGAACTTTTATTTAATTGATCAATCATTAGATGGGACTTATAATAATTGTTCATCTCATCTTCTTTAACAGATTTCTTCCTCTATCCAAAATTACGTTTATGAATGATTTGTATTAGCATTTTTTTCGATCACAAAATGTTTTATAGAGTTGTTAAATTAAAACATGCAAATTAACCTAAAAGTAACTTTTACAAACTTAACAACATTTATGTGTGCAGTAATGCACGGTTCAACTTCATGTTCAAGCAATGTAGATGATCAACGTAAGCTTCAACTGTTGTAAACATACTGACATATATTTATCCATATTCGTTACAAGTAATATACTTTTTGATGGTTATCCTGTAGCATTAGATTAGATCTACATGTAAATGTAAATATTCCAACATCAAAATGTTGTAAATATCAGATCTTCCGATGTTCTAATTAACCATTTACCAATTATAAAGTAACAATTTAATTTCAGCGCTTTGTTTTGGATCTTGTGCTGCGGAAGGAGGACGGTACCAGAAGATGAAGAAACAGCGGAATGTACAGGGGAAAAGGTTGCCGAACCTGAACGTGTTATCGAAGAGGTATCATATAATAAAAGGGACATAACTGCAGGTAAGCAGAGTCTACAATTATGATGTTACTGAGCGGAGCTCTGCGAAAAACGACCTTTATGCATTTGCGATTAGTATAGATCCTGATTAGGCAGCCCGTTCGCGCAATATGATCTGGATCTACACTGTTCACCAATTAGTCATATGATCTTTTAAGTAGCTTCTGTTAAGCCGAATCCATTTTTTGCATGGATGCGGAGGCAGGTCTATTTTCACACGTGTACTATTTACGTTCGGTTTAATAAATTATATATATCTTTAGATTTAAGTTAGTTTTTATGACGTATTTGCACTTTCATCATACTTCATTCATCGACCGATGTAGTCGTAAGGAATAGTCAAACGTGATCAGTGCTCAACGATGAAACTGAATAGAATATATCATTTGGTGAATCGACATAGGTTGTTATTTTGAAATTCTCATTGTATGTGTCCCAGGAGCTTCCGAAGGACCTCCATCTCCTAAGAAGACTAAGAAACAAGTCCCTCCACCACCAAAGAGAAGGGCTCCAACCGCACAAATCAGTTTCACTTCAGGCCTTGAAACACTAAAACAGGATCAGTTGGATGCTATTGAAGAGAAAATTGCTGAGATTGAGCTAAACCTTGGTAAGATGTTTAGATAGTTGTTGACTCTACAGCATTAGCTTATCCGTACAGAAAACCACACACGTCAAAACATTGATTCAAAACCTTTAATTTTAGTCAATAGTACCGGTATCTATCTATAGATAGACGCATGAACGTACATTAACTGTCAATTTAACCGGTGTCTATCTTTAGATAGACGCATAAACATACAATAACTGCACGACAATATTAACCAGAGCTAAACCATATGACTGTCGGAACCGATTTCATGAAGCCGATATCACCAGTAAAGAGTAAAGCCAGTTATAATAAATTGTGAGCGGTGCTCAGCGAATACCGACCGTGAGACATTTGCGATCAGAGTAGAACCAGATCAGGCAGCGCATTCGCACAATGTTTTCTGGTTCTACCGTGTTCACCATTAAGTCATAGAAGGTGTTAAAACTCTTCTGTTAATCATAATTCATTTAGATCCTTAACATCGGTGCGCATACAAGTCGTTTTCCACACGTGTATTAGTTGTGTTAACCCTTTCCAACATATAGACGCTTTCAGACGCCACTGCAGCAGACGACTTTGAAAACACTGTGGCAAATGTAAAATAGCTCATGATGAGCTATTTCACCATTTGCCACAATGTTTTCAACTTTATTTAACAATTAAGCTATCTTTATTGGAGATTTGCAGGTTTTTGTCATTATGTTTTCAAAGTCGTCAGTTTGTGTATGTAATAACGGTCAATCATAATTAAGTTAGATCCTTAACATCGATGCGTATACAAGTCGTTTTCCACACGTGTATTAGTTGTGTTAACCCTTTCCAACATATAGACGCTTTCAGACGCCACTGCAGCAGACGACTTTTGAAAACACTGTGGAAAAGGGGGGAAATTGCACAAGATGAGCAATTTCACCATTTGCCACAATATTTTCAAATCAATTTAATAATTAAACTGTCATTAATGAAGAATTTTCACATTTTTTTAATACATATTTTCAAAGTCGTCTGCTGCAGATTTGTTGTATGTGGGAAAGGGTTAATGTTGTTTTTTTACAGAGCAACGCTCACATACTTTTACAAAAAGGTCAATGTCAAGGTTTATATTTTCAAGTAGTTACTTGTAATTACAGTACAATCCTTATAAGGGTAAACCGTCTATACAGTAAACTCGCGATAACTCGACGTCAAACTGTAACCATAAAGTACTCTGAGTTATCGACGTGTTCCAGGCATCCCTCGGTTTATGCTACATTTATATATGAGCCGTCCCGCGAGAAAACCAACATTGTGGACTGTATCGACCCGGATCAGCCTAAAAGCATGCCGCGCAGTCTTACCCGGATATACACTTTTCGCCTCCTGTGAATTTTCTGTTTCACGAGAATCATTAGTCTATACCTCTATTCCTCTGAGACGGATTGTGTCGATCCGGATCAGTCTGCGCAAGCTGATCTGGGTCGATACATTACGCAGAGGCCATACTGTTGGTTTTATCGCGGGACGGCCCATATGTATTTTTAACTTCGTATTTCATTTAAAATATAAACATTTAATTTGAAAAAAAGAAAATCAAAGCAGTGATAAAATCATATCAAGAAAATAGTCCAGCAGCAGCTCTGGTTGATTGCTCCTCTGAGCAATCATATCTGCTGCTAAGCTAGTTTTAAAACACATCCGTTCACGGAAGTTGGTCGAGTTAAACGATATATTCGAAATATCACTTGTTGGAGTTATCGTCAGTCCACTGTTTATATTATTAGTGGATACTCCAATCTATTTATATCATACTATACCTTGGGAAATTCTCTATTAGCTAGTTCAGCTACCTTTCACAAATCATCAATCGTTTACGCCTCATCTTATATTCCAGGTAAGAATGCATCGCCTGCAGATAAAGCAGCGGCTGCACCAGGAACAAATAACACAGACAACGAATCAACCAAGACATCACTTGATGAGTATCCTGAATACTTAAACCCATTTGCTGCGAGAAGATGGCGGCAATGATGGTGATGGTGGTGACTCTGTAGTAGGAGGAAAAGGTAATTGTTTTTTATTAATGTTTTTTTTTATTTTCTCAATTATTGTAGCCGGTGTACTTTAGTAAATTTGTACGTCTTGCATGACTCAACAATGGAGACTAAATCGGCCATGTCTTCTTACATATCGCTTTTGAATGTGTCGTTTATTAGTATATATACAACTGATTTTAGTAAACCAGCGGAGCAACACAACTTGATGCTATGAGTCAAAACATGAATATGGAATAAAATACTTTCTTAGTTTGTAGGGTTAAATCAGTTTTGGTCCAAAAAAGGTTTTTCTAAATAGCTTTTTGCTTGCCACAAAGGGCATCGCCATTATTGATGTGTGCCATCTTAAATAATATAATGGTAGTGGAAGTTATCTCCAGAATATAGAAGAAAGGTTATCTGATAACGTCCCTTCCTGTCGTTGTAATATTAAAATGCTCTCTTGACTTTCAATATGTTTAAAGGTATCTGTCTCGTTTTCAATCGTTGCTTCATGTTATGTAATTAAATGTTTACAGACAAAGGCGGAAACACAATTGAAGAATATCCGGAGGATTTGAATCCCTTTTCCGCCGAAGAAGATGGCCAGAAAGAAACAGAAGACCACGAGCACCAGATCAATATCAATAAAGAATGACTATCTTTTTAATCTATAATATTATTTACAAAAAACATGTTTAAAACATAAAATATTAAAAACATAACTGACGATTAGTGTGTCATGTCTTGTATTTACAAAATGATTTGTAGTTCAGTTATATGACGGCAACAGTACATTTGATTGAGCGATGGTACAGGAAAACCAACGTTTACGTTATTATTACACATGTGGGGGAACAATCTGTCTGCGCATCCATGCTGAGGCTCCAAATGGTTACTGCTTTACGGAAGTATCTTGGAATCTTTTATGGCTATTTGGTAAACACTTCAGAGTCAGATCAGACTGTGCATATGCTCTGGTCGATCTAGATATACGGTGGTCATAAACAATTTAACCCTTTCCCTCATATAGATGCTTTCTGATGCCAATGGAAGAGATGGTTTCATGAAAACATGGCGACAAAAGAAGAATTTCTCCTTTTGTTAACATGTTTTTTAACTCTATTCAATTATTGTTCTTTCATTTAAAGGGATTTTCAGTGCTTTTGGCTAGACGTTTTCAACGTTGTCTGCTGCATATTTACTGTACGTGGAAAAAAAATTTGATTGGCTTTTCGTGGACAATGCTCTCTGACTGCAAGCCGCGGTAACTCAGTCCGTAACGACTAGGGCTATCAGTCTATGGGTTGTGAGTTCGATCTTCGACTCGGTCATTCAGTCTTATCGATACTTGACATAGGGTCGTTGTTACTAGTGTCATTCTTCGTCACCCCATACGATGATCAGTCTTTGTGGGAAGGTAGCCAGTTACTTTGATAGAATGATGTGTGTAGTACAGGTGTGAGACATAGCCAGCAAACACATGCGAGGAGAACTTGTGTAAATCATCAATGGGAATCGATGGCTCGATCTCATTATGTGTGACTGGTGTTAATCTTACTAATTTGTTTGACCAAAATACTTGGACCTTTTCTATCACCCTACATTCTATGACCAATATTACCCTCCTACATTCTTTGGCCAATATTATTCTCCGATATTTTTGACCAAAACTACCCTCCTACATTCTTTGACCAATACTACCCTCCTACAATCTTTGACAAATATTGCCATCTTACATTCTTTGGACAATATTACGCTCTTACACTCTTTGACCAATATTACTCTCCTACACTATTTGACCATTGTAACACTCCTACACTTTTTGACCAATACTACCCTTTAACATTCTTCGACCAATATAACCCTCCTTCATTGTTTAACAAATATGACTCTCCTACATTATTTGACCAATATAACCATCCTACATTATTTGACCAATATAATCCTCCTACATCCTTTGATCAATATAACCCTCCTATTTCTTTGACAAATATTACCCTCTTTTCTTTCGTTAAACAATAAAAACCCTCTTAATTCTTTCACAAATATAACCCTCCTTCATTCATTGACCAATATAGCCCTCCTGCATTCTTTGACCAATACTACCCTCTTACAGTATTTGACCGATAATACCCGGCTACATGATATGGCCAATATTACCCTCCTACATTATTTGACCAATATTACCTTCCTACATTATTTGACCAATATTACCTTCCTAAATTCTTTGACCAATATAACCAACCTACATGCTTTGACCAATATTACCAACCTACATTCTTTGACCAATATAACCCTCTTACATTCTTTGACTAATATAACCCTCCTACATTCCTCGGCCAATATTACCAACCTACAGTATTTGACCAATATTACCCAGCTACATTCATTGGCCAATATTACCAACCTACATTATTTGGCTAATATTACGCTCCTACATTCGTTGGCCAATATAACTCTCCTACAGTATTTGGCCAATATAACACTCCTACAATATTTGACCAATATTACCCTCTAGGTTATTTGGCTAATTCAACCCTCCTACATTCTTTGGCCAATATAACCCTCCTACATTATTTGGCCAATATAACACTCCTACACTTTTTGACTAATACAATCCTCCTATATTCTTTGACCAATATTACCCTCCTACATCCATTGATCTATTTACCCTCTTACAATATTTGACCAATATTATCTTACTACATTCTTTGGCCAATAAGAACCTCTTCATTCTTTGACCAATATTACAGACCTACATTCTTTGACGAAGATTACCATATTACATTCTTTCGCCAATATAACCCTCCTAACTCCTTGACCAATATTACCCTCTTTTCTTTCATTGAACAATATAACCCTTCTAAATCATTAAACAAATGTAACACTCCTACACTCCTTGAGCAATATAACCCTCCTACACTATTTGACCAATAAAACACTCCTACATTCTTTGACCAATACTACCCTCTTACAGTATTTGACCAATATTACCCTGATACACTCTTTGAACAATATAACCACCCTACATTCTTGACCAATACTACCCATCTACATTCTATGGCCAATATTACACTGCTACACTCTTTGACCAATGTAATTATCCTCCGTTATTTGGCCAATATTACCCTCTTACAGTATTTGACAAATATAACACTCCTCCTACATTATTTGATCATTATAACCCTCCTACATTCTATGACCAATAAAACCTTCTTACAGTATTTGACAAATATAACACTCCTCCTACATTATTTGATCATTATAACCCTCCTACATTATATGACCAATAAAACCTTCTTACAGTATTTGACAAATTTTACACTGCTACAATCTTTAACCAACACTATCCTCTTGAAATATTTGACCAATATTACACTGCTACACTCTTTGACCAATATAACACTCCTACATTATTTGATCATTATAACCCTCCTACATTCTATGACCAATAAAACCCTCTTACAGTATTTGACAAATTTTACACTGCTACAATCTTTAACCAACACTATCCTCTTGAAATATTTGACCAATATTACACTGCTACACTCTTTGACAAATGTAACTCTCCTCCGTTATTTGGCCAATATTACCCTCTTACAGAATTTGACAAATATAACTCTCTTACACTTTTTGACCAATACTACCCTCTTTCATTATTTGACCAATATAACACTCCTACAGTATTTGATCATTATAACCCTCCTACATTCTATGACCAATAAAACCATCTTACAGTATTTGACAAATTTTACACTGCTACAATCTTTAACCAATACTATCCTCTTGCAATATTTGACCAATATTACACTGCTACACTCTTTGACCAATATAACGCTCCCACATTCTTTGAACAATATTACACTGCTACACTATTTGACCAATATAACCCTCCTACGTTCTTTGACCAATATTAGCTTGCTACATTCTTTGGCCAAGATTACTCTCTTACAGTATTTGACCAATATACCCCTGCTACATTATTTGACAATTAATACCCTCCTTCATTATTTACCAATATTACAGAGCTAAACTTTTTGACCAATATAACTGTCCTACGTTATTTGGCCAATATAACCCTCTTACAGTATTTGACAAATATAACATTCCCACATACTTTGACCAATACTACCCTCCTTCATTATTTGACCATTATAACACTCCTACATTCTTTGACCAACATAACCCTCCTACATTCTTTGACCAATACAAGCCTCTTACAGAATTTGACCAATATTACACTGCTACAATCTTTAACCAACACTAACCTCTTACAATATTTGACTAATATTACAGTGCTACACTCTTTGACCAATATAACCCTCTTACATTCTTTGACCAATACTACACTGCTACATTCTTTTTCCAATATAACCACCCTACATTCTTAGACCAATACTACCCTCCTACATACTTTGGCCAATATTACCCTGCTACATTCTTTGGCCAATCATAACCTCCAACACTCTTTGAGAAAGACACTCCTCCTACATTCTTTGACCAATATTACCCTGCTACATTCTTTGGCCGATACTACCACCTAACAGTAAGTTGACCAATATATCCCTGCTACCTTATTTGACCAATAACACCCTCCTTCATTATTTGACCAATATTACACTGCTACATTCTCTGATCAATATAACCCTCCAACATTCTTTGACCAATAATACACTGCTACACTTTCTGACCAATATAACCCTCCTACATTATATTACTAATACTACACTGCTTAATTCTTTGACAAATATTACACTGTACACTCTTTGACCAATATAACCCTCCTACATTGTTTTAACATTATTACACTGCTACACATTCTGACCAATATTACCCCCCTCTACATTCTTTGGCCAATACTACCCTCTTACAGCATTTTACCAATATTATCACGAGTTTAGCATGTACCGCTAATACATTGCTGTCGGGATAAACAGTACCGGAAGTACGGGCTCACCCGAGTCTTCGCTGTACGCATATGCAACATGACGCCCGATAGCCAGTTGCAGCCCAAATGTTATCCATAGTGATCTCAATGTTCAGTTCATAGGCAAAACCGTTTACTATTATAACGAATAGACATTTGCATTCAAGTTAATATTGAAGTGAAATCTTTATGCAACACATAATTATTTCTAAACATGGAAACAAGGCTTAAGCAAAAGTTATATAAAGTTATATAAAAAAAATGGCTAATGCTGGTGTAAAGAGTCTCCTCTCATTCTGCAGCAAATCTGGAACCCTCCAAACATTTAAGCTTGCTTCAAGGAGTCAAGAAAACTATTGAATGCGAAGTAGCTAGGCAAGACGATAAGATCCGTTATATAATGCAGGCAATCTTGGACTCCCGTCAGAAAATCCCCAACACTTACAGACCAGACTTCACACATTGATGAGTCAGCTATGCAATTGCTTATTGATCAGATGTTAAGTAATCGAACAATATTTACTTGGACATCCTTTGAACTATATGATGCGTAACCCTAAGCCTCTTAAGAGATGTATTACGCATCATTCTGAAGCAAACAGATAAAAAGTACAAATTTCAAGATGGCGTCCGGCAGCCATCTTGGGTTTGACATGACCTTGACCTTCAATTGAGAAAATAACATCAGAATTTGATTATACATACCCTAAACTCCATAAAAGCATGTTTTACGCATCATTCTGAAGCAAGTGGTTCAGAAGTTAAATTTCAATATGGCATTTGGCGGCCATCTTGGATTTATGCAAGTAAGTAAGTAAGTAAGTAAATATTTTATTATAGTGACATGTGTAAAACAAAACAAACATTTAACAAAATATGATAACGGGATAACACCTGGCCCCATGGGCCTATATGTCACTGTTAAGAAAAAAAATTATTTACTCAGTGAGAACATTTCACTGTTCCGGTTTTAAACATATTTATACAAACAGCACTGAGTCGTTCATGTCGTTGGTATGTTTCCTAGTTTAAAAAGGACAAGACACATACCAATTACGTGCCCGAATTCAATTGCACGACTTAATAATTATTTTACTATATACAATGATTGTTTGATCGCTATTAAATTGGAGCGTGTTTCATACAAAGATTTCGCTTCGCAACAGCGATTTACGTCCTTTCTGGGAAAGAACAGTAACACAATTGCAAAGCAAAAAATAGTAATAAAAGATATTTCAAATAACTGGTTGCAAGACTAGAGTTCTTTACAGAAACGAAAGGTAAAGAAAACCAATCATACAGTATCTCAACTAAAAATTGAAGAATTCAAACCAAACAAAATCTACTGAATCCATGAGTGAATGAATGAATGAAATAATTAATTCATTAATTAATTAATTAATTAATTGATTATTCAATGAACGGACGGACGGACTTATGAATGTACGAACGTATGAATGAATATATACATTACTGAATAAATGAGTGGATGCATGCATGCATGAATGAATGAATGAATGAATGAGTGAAAGAATGAATTGTACTGTGAATGTATTGATATATTTACAACAAAAAATGTCAATTTTAACAATAAGCATGTTGATTTCTCATTAGCTAGTATAAATGGATCTCCGTCTGAATGAATACGCTTTTACAATAAATTTTGACAGTTTTCTGACATGATTCATCATTAAATAACACAGCCTGTGTCGGTGATAATTGTTTAAAATCGTCTTTGTTGATAATATGCAGATTTGCCCAAACTTGCCATTTCGGCAACAAAGTCGAAATTGCTCAAGGACCCAATAAGATTACGAATCATCAATAAAAGTTCATAGGAAACAACCTTTCTAGGTTCCAGAAATTTCAACTGGACTATAAGCTATCTTTATTGGAGATTTGCAGGTTTTTGTCATTATGTTTTCAAAGTCGTCAGTTTGTGTATGTAATAACGGTCAATCATAATTAAGTTAGATCCTTAACATCGATGCGTATACAAGTCGTTTTCCACACGTGTATTAGTTCTGTTAACCCTTTCCAACATATAGACGCTTTCAGACGCCACTGCAGCAGACGACTTTTGAAAACACTGTGGAAAAGGGGGGAAATTGCACAAGATGAGCAATTTCACCATTTGCCACAATATTTTTCAACTCAATTTAATAATTAAACTGTCATTAATGAAGGATTTTCACATTTTTTTTAATATTTAATTTCAAAGTCGTCTGCTGCAGATTTGTTGTTTGTGGGAAAGGGTTAATGTTGGTTTTTACAGAGCAACGCTCACATACTTTTACAAAAAGGTCAATGCCAAGGTTTATATTTTCAAGTAGTTACTTGTAATTACAGTACACTCCTTATAAGGGTAAATCGTCTATATAGTAAACTCGCGATAACTCGACGTCAAACTGTAACCATAAAGTACTCTGAGTTATCGACGTGTTCCAGGCATCCCTCGGTTTATGCTACATTTATATATGAGCCGTCCCGCGAGAAAACCAACATTGTTGAATGTATCGAACCGGATCAGCCAGCCTAAGCATGCCGCGCAGTCTTACCTGGATATACACTTTTCGCCTCCTGTTAATTTTCTGTTTCACGAGAATCATTAGTCTATACCTCTATTCCCCTGAGATAGGTTGTGTCGATCCGGATCAGTCCCTGCGGACTGTGCAAGCTGATCTGGGTCGATACATTACGCAGAGGCCATACTGTTGGTTTTATCGCGGGACGGCTCATATGTATTTCAAACTTCGTATTTCATTTAAAGTATACACATTTAATTTGAAAACGAAAATCAAAGCAGTGATAAAAACATATCAAGAAAATAGCCCAGCAGCAGCTCTGATTGATTGCTCCTCTGAGCAATCATATCTGCTGCTAAGCTATTTTTAAAACACATCTGTTCACGGAATTTGGTCGAGTTAATCGATATATTCTAATTATCACTTGTTGGGAGTTATCGTCAGTCCACTGTTTATATTATTAGTGGATACTCCAATCTATTTGTATCATACTATACCATCCTGAGTGCCAATGAATCAGCCGTAATGTCAACCCTATATACCATCCTATCCTGAGTGCCAAGGAGTCAGGCATTACGGCTGACTCCTTAGCCCTCAGGATGATATATAGGGTTGACATTCTCTATTAGCTAGTTCAGCTACCTTTCACAAATCATCAATCGTTTACGCCTCATCTTTTATTCCAGGTAAGAATGCATCGCCTGCAGATAAAGCAGCGGCTGCACCAGGAACAACTAACACAGACAACGAATCAACCAAGACATCACTTGATGAGTATCCTGAATACTTAAACCCATTTGCTGACGATGAAGATGGCGGCAATGATGGTGATGGTGGTGACTCTGTAGTAGGAGGAAAAGGTAATTGTTTTTTATTAATGTTTTTTTTATTTTCTCAATTATTGTAACCGGTGTACTTTAGTAAATTTGTACGTCTTGCATGACTCAACAATGGAGACTAAATCGGCCATGTCTTCTTACATATCGCTTTTGAATGTGTCGTTTATTAGTATATATACAACTGATTTTAGTAAACCAGCGACCAACACAACTTGATGCTATGAGTCAAAACATGAATATGGAATAAAATACTTTCTTAGTTTGTAGGGTTAAATCAGTTTTGGTCCAAAAAAGGTTTTTCTAAATAGCTTTTTGCTTGCCACAAAGGGCATCGCCATTATTGATGTGTGCCATCTTAAATAATATAATGGTAGTGGAAGTTATCTCCAGAATATAGAAGAAAGGTTATCTGATAACGTCCGTTCCTGTCGTTGTAATATTAAAATGCTCTCTTGACTTTCAATATGTTTAAAGGTATCTGTCTCGTTTTCAATCGTTGCTTCATGTTATGTAATTAAATGTTTACAGACAAAGGCGGAAACACAATTGAAGAATATCCGGAGGATTTGAATCCCTTTTCCGCCGAAGAAGATGGCCAGAAAGAAACAGAAGACCACGAGCACCAGATCAATATCAATAAAGAATGACTATCTTTTTAATCTATAATATTATTTACAAAAAACATGTTTAAAACATAAAATATTAAAAACATAACTGACGATTAGTGTGTCATGTCTTGTATTTACAAAATGATTTGTAGTTCAGTTATATGACGGCAACAGTACATTTGATTGAGCGATGGTACAGGAAAACCAACGTTTACGTTATTATTACACATGTGGGGGAACATCCTGCGCATCCATGCTGAGGCTCCAAATGGTTACTGCTTTACGGAAGTATCTTGGAATCTTTTATGGCTATTTGGTAAACACTTCAGAGTCAGATCAGACTGTGCATATGCTCTGGTCGATCTAGATATACGGTGGTCATAAACAATTTAACCCTTTCCCTCATATAGATGCTTTCTGATGCCAATGGAAGAGATGGTTTCATGAAAACATGGCGACAAAAGAAGAATTTCTCCTTTTGTTAACATGTTTTTTAACTCTATTCAATTATTGTTCTTTCATTTAAAGGGATTTTCAGTGCTTTTGGCTAGACGTTTTCAACGTTGTCTGCTGCATATTTGCTGTACGTGGAAAAGGATTTTGATTGGCTTTTCGTGGACAATGCTCTCTGACTGCAAGCCGCGGTAACTCAATGCTCTCTGACTGCAAGCCGCGGTAACTCAGTCCGACTAGGGCTATCAGTCTATGGGTTGTGAGTTCGATCTTCGACTCGGTCATTCAGTCTTATCGATACTTGACATAGGGTCGTTGTTACTAGTGTCATTCTTCGTCACCCCATACGATGATCAGTCTTTGTGGGAAGGTAGCCAGTTACTTTGATAGAATGATGTGTGTAGTACAGGTGTGAGACATAGCCAGCAAACACATGCGAGGAGAACTTGTGTAAATCATCAATGGGAATCGATGGCTCGATCTCATTATGTGTGACTGGTGTTAATCTTACTAATTTGTTTGACCAAAATACTTGGACCTTTTCTATCACCCTACATTCTATGACCAATATTACCCTCCTACATTCTTTGGCCAATATTATTCTCCGATATTTTTGACCAAAACTACCCTCCTACATTCTTTGACCAATACTACCCTCCTACAATCTTTGACAAATATTACCATCTTACATTCTTTGGACAATATTACGCTCTTACACTCTTTGACCAATATTACTCTCCTACACTATTTGACCATTGTAACACTCCTACACTTTTTGACCAATACTACCCTTTAACATTCTTCGACCAATATAACCCTCCTTCATTGTTTAACAAATATGACTCTCCTACATTATTTGACCAATATAACCCTCCTACATTATTTGACCAATATAATCCTCCTACATCCTTTGATCAATATAACCCTCCTATTTCCTTGACAAATATTACCCTCTTTTCTTTCGTTAAACAATAAAAACCCTCTTAATTCTTTCACAAATATAACCCTCCTTCATTCATTGACCAATATAGCCCTCCTGCATTCTTTGACCAATACTACCCTCTTACAGTATTTGACCGATAATACCCGGCTACATGATATGGCCAATATTACCCTCCTACATTATTTGACCAATATTACCTTCCTACATTATTTGACCAATATTACCTTCCTAAATTCTTTGACCAATATAACCAACCTACATGCTTTGACCAATATTACCAACCTACATTCTTTGACCAATATAACCCTCTTACATTCTTTGACTAATATAACCCTCCTACATTCCTCGGCCAATATTACCAACCTACAGTATTTGACCAATATTACCCAACTACATTCATTGGCCAATATTACCAACCTACATTATTTGGCTAATATTACGCTCCTACATTCGTTGGCCAATATAACTCTCCTACAGTATTTGGCCAATATAACACTCCTACAATATTTGACCAATATTACCCTCTAGGTTATTTGGCTAATTCAACCCTCCTACATTCTTTGGCCAATATAACCCTCCTACATTATTTGGCCAATATAACACTCCTACACTTTTTGACTAATACAATCCTCCTATATTCTTTGACAAATATTACCCTCCTACATCCATTGATCTATTTACCCTCTTACAATATTTGACCAATATTATCTTACTACATTCTTTGGCCAATAAGAACCTCTTCATTCTTTGACCAATATTACAGACCTACATTCTTTGACGAAGATTACCATATTACATTCTTTCGCCAATATAACCCTCCTAACTCCTTGACCAATATTACCCTCTTTTCTTTCATTGAACAATATAACCCTTCTAAATCATTAAACAAATGTAACACTCCTACACTCCTTGAGCAATATAACCCTCCTACACTATTTGACCAATAAAACACTCCTACATTCTTTGACCAATACTACCCTCTTACAGTATTTGACCAATATTACCCTGCTACACTCTTTGAACAATATAACCACCCTACATTCTTGACCAATACTACCCATCTACATTCTATGGCCAATATTACACTGCTACACTCTTTGACCAATGTAATTATCCTCCGTTATTTGGCCAATATTACCTTCTTACAGTATTTGACAAATATAACACTCCTCCTACATTATTTGATCATTATAACCCTCCTACATTCTATGACCAATAAAACCTTCTTACAGTATTTGACAAATATAACACTCCTCCTACATTATTTGATCATTATAACCCTCCTACATTCTATGACCAATAAAACCTTCTTACAGTATTTGACAAATTTTACACTGCTACAATCTTTAACCAACACTATCCTCTTGAAATATTTGACCAATATTACACTGCTACACTCTTTGACCAATATAACACTCCTACATTATTTGATCATTATAACCCTCCTACATTATATGACCAATAAAACCCTCTTACAGTATTTGACAAATTTTACACTGCTACAATCTTTAACCAACACTATCCTCTTGAAATATTTGACCAATATTACACTGCTACACTCTTTGACAAATGTAACTCTCCTCCGTTATTTGGCCAATATTACCCTCTTACAGAATTTGACAAATATAACTCTCTTACACTTTTTGACCAATACTACCCTCTTTCATTATTTGACCAATATAACACTCCTACAGTATTTGATCATTATAACCCTCCTACATTCTATGACCAATAAAACCCTCTTACAGTATTTGACACATTTTACACTGCTACAATCTTTAACCAATACTATCCTCTTGCAATATTTGACCAATATTACACTGCTACACTCTTTGACCAATATAACGCTCCCACATTCTTAAACCAATATTACACTGCTACACTCTTTGACCAATATAACGCTCCCACATTCTTTGACCAATATTACCCTTCTACACTATTTGACTAATATAACCCTCCTACGTTCTTTGACCAATATTAGCTTGCTACATTCTTTGGCCAAGATTACTCTCTTACAGTATTTGACCAATATACCCCTGCTACATTATTTGACAATTAATACCCTCCTTCATTATTTACCAATATTACAGAGCTAAACTTTTTGACCAATATAACTGTCCTACGTTATTTGGCCAATTTAACCCTCTTACAGTATTTGACAAATATAGCATTCCCACATACTTTGACCAATACTACCCTCCTTCATTATTTGACCATTATAACACTCCTACATTCTTTGACCAACATAACCCTCCTACATTCTTTGACCAATACAAGCCTCTTACATAATTTGACCAATATTACACTGCTACAATCTTTAACCAACACTAACCTCTTACAATATTTGACTAATATTACAGTGCTACACTCTTTGACCAATATAACCCTCTTACATTCTTTGACCAATACTACACTGCTACATTCTTTTTCCAATATAACCACCCTACATTCTTAGACCAATACTACCCTCCTACATACTTTGGCCAATATTACCCTGCTACATTCTTTGGCCAATCTTAACCTCCAACACTCTTTGAGAAAGACACTCCTCCTACATTCTTTGACCAATATTACCCTGCTACATTCTTTGGCCGATACTACCACCTAACAGTAAGTTGACCAATATATCCCTGCTACCTTATTTGACCAATAACACCCTCCTTCATTATTTGACCAATATTACACTGCTACATTCTCTGATCAATATAACCCTCCAACATTCTTTGACCAATAATACACTGCTACACTTTCTGACCAATATAACCCTCCTACATTATATTACTAATACTACACTGCTTAATTCTTTGACAAATATTACACTGTACACTCTTTGACCAATATAACCCTCCTACATTGTTTTAACATTATTACACTGCTACACATTCTGACCAATATTACCCCCCCTACATTCTTTGGCCAATACTACCCTCTTACAGCATTTTACCAATATTATCACGAGTTTAGCATGTACCGCTAATACATTGATGTCGGGATAAACAGTACCGGAAGTACGGGCTCACCCGAGTCTTCGCTGTACGCATATGCAACATGACGCCCGATAGCCAGTTTCAGCCCAAATGTTATCCATAGTGATCTCAATGTTCAGTTCATAGGCAAAACCGTTTACTATTATAACGAATAGACATTTGCATTCAAGTTAATATTGAAGTGAAATCTTTATGCAACACATAATTATTTCTAAACATTGATTTGTATTGGCTTAGGTGAATTAATGGACCTAAAATGTAACGTTGAATATTTTTCTAAAAGAGGATGCAATATAACGTATCTGTAGTATTTGTAGTCATGAGAAAGTTCTCCTTTTGCTACAGTGTTTTCAGCTTATACTAACTTTGCCTAGATGTTTTAAAAGCTGTCTGCTTTGAAATTAGTGCACGTGGAAAAGGCTGGGCTGTTTAGAAAGTGGATAAAACATTATTCGTGATTCAAAATTGATTTGTTTGAAACTTTGCGCTAATTATAATGAGAAGTTATATCTAGTAATATATACACATAAATGGAAAAAACATTTAAATTGGTAGAAATTGATAGTATCATAATGACCAAGGTGCGAGGAATAAAATAACTAGAAATTGAAATTGAAAATTGAATGCGACATTGTAAATCTTGCAATTCATAGACCTAACTTTACGGAAACAAATCTAGATTAAAGCACTGATTGAACTGGCTAATTTTGACGTCTCAATGCCTATTTCTTTTCAATATATTAATATATGATCCAGTTTTTGTGGTACTATTTTTCAATGTGGAAGCGCAAAATAAAGGACCCCAGTGCATGTTCGTAAAGTATGACCCCGTATGCGTCAACATCGGAGTCTGCTTTTGGAGAACGGTAAACTTATGCGGTTCTTTCAAGTTCGCACTATACATGGTGGATATACTATAGTGTTGCCTTTTCGATCTTATTGCTACTGGTCCATTTATCTAGACACCAAGGAGTCAGCAGTAATGCCAACCCTATATACCATTCTGAGAGCCAAGGAGTCACCCGCAATGCCAACCGTATATACCATACTGAGAGACAAAGATTCAGCCGTAATGCCAACCCCATATACAATTCTGACTGACAAGGAGTCAGCCGTAATGCCAACCCTATATACAATCCTGAGTGACAAGGATTCAGCCGTAAAGTCAATCCTATATACAATCCTGAGTGACAAGTATTCAGCCGTAAAGCCAATCCTATATACCATTCTGAGAGCCAAGGAGTCAGCTGTAATGCCAACCCTATATACCATACTGAGAGACAATGATTCAGCCGTAATGCCAACCCCATATACAACCCTGAGTGACAAGGATTCAGCCGTAAAGCCAATCCTATATACCATCCTGAGGGCCAAGGAGTCAGTCGTAATGCCAACCCTATATACCATACTGAGAGACAAGGATTCAGCCGTAATGCCAAACCTGTATACAGTCCTGAGTGACAAGGAGTCAGCCGTAAGGCCAACCCTATAAACCATCCTGAGACCCAAGGATTCAGCCGTAATACCAACCCTATAAACCATCCTGAGAGCCAAGGATTCAGCCGTAATACCAACCCTATATACTATCCTGAGAGCCAAGGATTCAGCCATAATACCAACCCTATATACTATCCTGAGAACCAATGAGTCAGCCGTAATGCCAACCCTATATACCATCCCGAGAGTCAAGGAGGTAAAGCCACCTGACCACAAATGCGAACGACCCCGGAGAAATGGAGACAACAAAACGTATGCTTTTTATGTTTTCCAATAATAGGATTTGCGTTGATCGACAGAAAGCCAGTTATTGGAGAGAGTCGCAAGTTTAACAAAAAATATCTTTAAAAAAGATAAACGGCGATCAATATGAGAAAACACTAAGAAATGGAACATGCGCATATTATTTGATATTTTGTTTTACTTATTAGAATGACAGAAAACAATAACGTTTATTAATGTATACTTTGGTTTTGATATGAATGAGAGAGAGAGAGAAAAAAGCTTGCCTCTGCCGGGAAGCGAAACACAGACCTTTCACTTGACAATCCAGTTCAACATCCATTACACTAGCGCGACATTGTTATTGCGTACAAGGCCGAGAATTCGTCACATGCCTGGAGATTACGCGAGGCTCCCAAGAGGTGTATTATGTAACACAGTATAAGATTTAACTGACAACTTATCATGTTTAAAAAATAATTAATATTTTGCTCTTAAATATTATATTTCATACGTTTTCACTGATTTTTTTCACTGAAATTTATTTCTTAAGGAAAACAATTAAAGGTATGCAGAACATTTCATTTTAAAACTTCACCTTATTCGTGCCTCTCGTGGGATCGCCAACTTAACTATGAACCAATCAAAACGTTTCATTTCCTTTATTTCTTTGACATTATTCATTAAATACAACATTTGATTGGTCTACAATCTAGATCATTTGTTTAACATCTAGGTCAAAACCCACGTTAATCAGCTATCGCCGAAAAAATAATATTTGCACTTTGATCCTGAAGTATTATATACGGCAAAGTAAATATTATGAGAGCCTTTCTTTAAAAAATTTCCAACGGATTACTAGGTTATACTTTTATTCTTCTAATACAACTCATTTACTCGGTATAAACAAGCGATCGACATTGCAGTAAATCGACATTACTTGGTCAGTAATTACAATTATTACCTCTCTTAGATCTACGTTTGGTGTCGCAAAAATGACATTGCATCTATACAATAATGAAACTACCTTAATGGGATGGACAATTTCCGTAGAAATTCGTTACAGGTCGATATGTCCACGAACATGATCGATCTCTTAAGACTACAGACAAAGATTGACAAGAACACTCTGTGTTTAAATATTGAACTTGTACGGTAGTCACCTAACCTTATACGGGAAAATCATGCTTCGTCTGTTGCAGATGTGTTAAACGTGTGCCTATATCCTCCTCGGAATTTTAAATAAATGTTAGATGTTCACACGTAATATTTCAATAAAAACTAAGTTATAAAAATGATCATAATGTGTCTCAGCAATTTTAGGAGGTATATACAGACAGTAGGGATCACTTCTCCGTCGTCTGTCTGCCAATTCCCCATGACGTGTTGACGTGACTTGATTCAACAGTTCACGTCTAATAATGGATTCAAAAGTCTTCCTCAAGATACACAAGTTCAAGGTGCGTGTTTTGTTCTCAGCGCTGTAGTTTGATTACACTGAAGTATGAGTGATGCGGCTGTTTTCACGGATAATACTACCGTAGGTACTGATACCCAGAATGTGTTAACAAAATGTCCACGGATGAATCTGAAACATTTTTGAAAGCGGCGTAAATCTCACAATCAATAAATTCAAAAAATAAAATCAAACCGACATGTAGACGTTTTGACACTAATTGCATTTTTGTATAGACGGTACACTTAAATACGTGTTCCCGAAGATATTGTACCACTATATAGAGAATACATTGATCAGACTGTACGTATGACATATGATGATTTGGATCATCGCTGTTCAGTTCGGTTAAGGTCGGTTTTCATGCGACGTGGTACATTTACATTAAATAGGATATATACTGAAACCATTTATATATGGATTTGCGTTACATCAGGTAAACCGGGCCTTTCACTTAATTCGGGCCAGTCGACTATTTATAACATTACTCATATTGGGGAACTAACTTGAACTAATTAGGTTACGAACTTCCTGTTAGAATATTTTCCAAACACATGAGCCACATCTTGCAATAATTGGTGCTGTTTTTGAGTTTCAGTATCAGTAATGTAGTGAAAATAAATTTGCATAAAACTTATTGTGTTACAACTCTATATTTTGTCGAAAGACCTATCCAGTACTAAATTGACTGTAGACGGACAGTACATGCTATGGTAAAATTGTGCGGATACACTGGTTTGCCTGAGATGTTGTTGTTGCATTGAGACCGTCACATACTATAGGCGGTTCAAATGTAATTCGGATAACATCCCAGGTTAGTATTAATTTAACTGAATTTAACAGAATTTGATATAACCGAAAATGATAGCCACAACCTGCATTTTTAACGTTTTATTTGATATATATGATAGTTTAATCTATCTATCATGTCAAGCATTTTAAATGGTTTTATGTTTAGATAATATGGTCAATGTAATCCCCG
>JASEVX010000002.1:12360038-12422860 GCA_031761405.1 Serripes groenlandicus
ATGTGCACAATCAAATTTCTGCAAAAAGCTTTGAAAGGGCTATATCTTTGAATAACTAATGGATTTTCATTAATAAATTTATTGTGGTAAGTAATAGCTAGAGGAAATCTCCAACATTCACCCAATGCCATTGCGTCATTTACAGAAGCATTGATACCAAGAAAGGTTTTTACAGAATTTAGTCTGGATTTGTTCTACACCTTTTTAGATTCATAGCCCCAAATCTCTGACCCATGTGTAAGTATTGGAATAACCATAGAGTCGAACATTTTAAAATATTCTTTAACAAAAGGTTTTAAAAAATCGTTTGACTTGATAAAGAGACCCACGGGTCTGTGCTGCAAGTTGTGTTGTTCCTGAATGCCAGGATAACTTTGGTGTAAATAGTAAACCCATAAATGTTTATGTTGAAGTTACTTTTATATGTTCACCCCTATAAACCCAACGTTCATACTCTCTTAACTATTTCAGACTTGTTAAGGTTGACTACCCTATCTGTTTCTGTACAAAATGTATCTATAGTACTTAGTTGCTTTTGCAAATTGACGGCAGTATCCGCACAATTCGCTACATCGTCCGCAAATAATTACAAAATATATCAGGAATATCAATTATTATGAAAATGCCCGTGTTACAGTTTTGTTTAACATAAGTACACAATTCATTTATATAGATATTAAACATTATAGGAGAACTTAAGTCACCTTGTTTCAATCTTATGTTAAGGCTAGGTTTACATTATGTTCCCGGCGGCCACGGCAGCCTCGTTTACCCGAAACGTAGTGCGCCGTGGGATTTTGGCCATTTTTTCTCTGTATTCAAATTGTGTTAAGTCTTGCCAGGTTTTCTCACGCTCTATCACGTTATATCCGTGACGGGTCATGAGAGGAAAGGGGGCTGAGTTTACATCTTGACTAGTAGTACACACACATTAAGAAGATTCATGGTTTAAAGTTGCATCAATTCAATCACTGTTCGTATCGTGTTAGATGTATCTATACGAGCACTTTGACTTCAAAACGTCGACATGAACATATAGAAGAAGATTAATCGTATTCATCTTGGAATACCTGCTTTGATAGTGTATACTTTTTACTAGACGATTGGTCAATGTTTTATCCATGATTATGCTAATATTCAACAGTTACTCGACTGGTTGTTGCATTTATTCCAATTAATAAGTGCATTTTATGTAATGCTTTCTGTTTTGCCTTTGCTGTTGCACCAACGGATAACTAGTGAAGCAGACTGCTGAAACCGTTTCAAAGCATTCAGTATAACTGGAACTGCCATATCAAATAGGCCTATAACTGATAAGAATAAACAACGAATTGTCATTGTCCTTGCAGCAGAAGGACGGAATTTTAATTCAAATTATCTGCGTATTAAAAGGATTTATATAAAGTTTTATCCCAATTGACCAACTGTTACAGAGGAGTATATGTTGATGCACGATGGACGCCGGACGCCGAAGAAAAGGCCATCACAATAAAACACCTTGACCACTTCGTGCTCAGGTGAGCTAAACATGAATTGTGTTTCATTTGCTAATCATCAATACTTTTATTGAACGCCTCAAAGTGAATGCAACAGTTTGTATTTGTGTCCGTTTGCCTTAAATAAATGTATAGTAGGCAATATACGAGGTTTGTTCTGCAAATTTTGTGACAAGCGTAAGTTTTCTAATTTCTATGTTACAAAAAGTAAAATTAACAGTAACAGAATAAATGCATTAATTACAGGCATTCATTCGTAAGTGACGCAAGCTATATATTGCAGATCCTTTAGAGGACCACATGAGTCACAACTTATTTCAATATAGTATTGCGTTAATCTAGGACTAAAACCACGTAAAATCACATTTCTTGTGAAACTAGACAACAGTATTTCTTGACGCATACAGTAACCTGCTATGAAAACCGAATTTCAACATAGAAATACCGTCGACAGGACAAACAGATAGTTTTCGCGGCTATTATTTCGGTTTGTTGAGGACGAAAACAACTGAATAACTGTTAGTAAGGGCAAATCACGGTTTACTGTCCGAGGAGTACTCGTGTTTATGTGATCTTAACACACTCATTGATTAGATTGTGACAATAAGGTAAGCAACATAATGTACTTAGGTTCTTGTACATGTAGTGATCAGAAAAAAATGAAAGATTAGAGTAAAAGGTTTGTATGGACTATTGCATGTACTGATGCGGGTAGATATGTCTAATAATTAATGCATGTACGAATTTGATTACAATTATCTCCGACGTTTAGTATTTTACCTGTTGAACACATAGGGTAGTTGTATCCTGATTCACACCCTTGGTGGCATTCTCCCGTAGTTTTGTTACAGACATCTGGCCCTTTACAATTGCCACAGCGTGTTTCACAATCCCCATAATATCCATCTTCACATTCTATAAAAATACACACACACACGATTCTAGTATTAACGACAGTAAATACAAACCATGAATGCACTGATTTACCAGAAAGACAATTAGTGCGATAAACCTACAGCTAAAGTCCTGCAGATATCGAAACAATTACCAACTATTTAATTTACAGATTTACAGTTGTGACTATACCAGCCACATATTATGTATATTGTGTCGGCTGTGTGTCTGAGTGTGTGTGTTTGTCACGTTATGCATTATTATGTCTCCCCTTCTCTGAAAGGGAGACATAATGTATTTGTCATTATTCTTATTATTATGTCTTCCCTTCTCTGAAAGGGAGAATACTGTATTTGTCAATCTTCTTCTTCTTCTTCTTTTGCTTGTCCGGAGCAGAACTCGTAAACTACTTGAAGGAATTGATTGAAACTTGGTGCATAGATAGATGGCAATGTGAAATTGTGCACCTTGTGTATAACTCTGGGCCACTTTGTTGCAAAGTTATCTGCCCTTGAGGGTGGGGAATCGTTCGTAACTGTTGCTACAGTTACAATGTCTAGTTATTCTTCTTCTTGTTAACTCGGAAACTACTTGAAGGAATTGATTGAAACTTGGAACATAGATATATGGCAGTGTGAATTATAACTCTGGGCCACTTTATTGGAAAAGTGTCTCCCCTTGTTCAATATTTTAATAGTGTAAACTTAGTCCGGAGCAGAACTCGGAAACTACCTAATGGAATTGATTGAATCTTGGAACATAGATAGATGGCAATGTGAAGTTGTGCACCTTGCAACAATTATAACTCTGGGCCATTTTGTTGCAAAGTTATCTCCCCTTGTTCAATAAAAACGTCTAGTTTGTGTTTGTTTTTGTTTGATAGATGTCAAGCTTGCAATACTGATACCATGTGATCAGGAAAATAGAACAATACAAGGAACATTCATTAAGAGTGCCTTTTATTATATTCATCTCCGATTTCCGTCTGTCCTTATTTAGTCAATTCGTCACGCCTTTTGCAATATGTTAACTTCAAATTGTTTATGGATATCAGCTGTCACTTGTAAATATGAAGTGCAGATCCTTCTCACATTTTATGTCAGTAATTTTCTTACGGATCAAGCAAGCATATACGTGTTGATATTATCAACAAGTTGCTTTCATTATACTTTGTTATCTTCTATACATATATAAAATAAATGTGTACCCATTTATTCTTTTCAATTCGAGTTTATTATTTACCAAACTGATACCGCCTTGGTGGTGTAGTGATAAAGCGTCCGTATCGGGTGCGGGTGGTCGTGGTCTCGATCCCCGGTTTGGTCATACCAAATCATTTATAAATGGTAGTAATGGGTGCCCTCCTTTACGCTCAGAGTTGCGGGGTTAGCATTACGACTGAATTGCTGGTGTCAGGATAAATGGACCAGAAGTACTGGTTATTTACACAAGAAACGCAATGAAATAACTGTAACATTGTTAAAACCGGCGTAAAACACCAAACGATCAATCAATCAATTATCAAACTGATTTTGTTTCGGATTAAATATAACATAATGTCCTCTAATTTCAAGAAATCTTCCCTTTTAGAACAAGACTTCCTTAATATTCCCGCTATCTGGTTTCCGGATATCATTGTGTTTAGTTGAATGGTTTCACTTATCAAATTAATGCGTGTATATAAGTAAATATATCGTACATTATTTTGTTGTGATATTATTATTATTACATAAGTCAAATACCTAGGTTATAATCTTAAAATCACGTTTCTAAATATGATTTAGCTAGATATTGGAGCAATCAATTCCATAGTAAACACTTAACTACATGTAAATGCGTTTGATCATTACGATTTACTTGTTTTACAAGTCGGGTCTATTTCATTATATCCTTGTGTACAGTATTTACATTGTCCATTTACTTTGTCACATAGTGCATCATTTGTACAGTAACTACATTAATTTGAACAGTTCCTTCCATAGGTCCCGTTGTTACATTCTACAAAAAAAAAAAAAATAGAACTATCACTGAATGTGATTAATACCCCCGAACGCCGCCCTGATAGGAAAGGTTGTGAAATATTTAGAAACCCCACCTTAAAAGGACAATGTTGTGGATCGGGTTATTCTTGTTTTGTTCATTTTTGGATAACAAAGGGCAATAACTCTGTAATTATGTAAATTAGAGTTATGGTTCTTGTACACTGCACCACCTCTGATTATGCTCAATCGTTGTATGTATTTTTATTAGATTTCATCTGTTAGTTATTAAGTAATTCTCCGGACAAGAACAAGTAACAAAGGCAATAACTCTGTAATTATGTAAATAAGAGTTATGGTTCTTGTACACTGCACTTCCTCTCATTATGCTCTACCATTGTATGCAGTTTTATTAGATTCCATCTGTTAGTTATTAAGTAATTCTCTGGACAAGAAAAAGTAACAAAGGGCAATAACTCTGTATTTAGGTAAAATAAAGTTATGATTCCTGTACACTGCACTTCCTGTCAATGTGTTGTATCATCCTATGAAGTTTTAATAAATTCCAAGAATCAGTTTTAAAGTTATGCTCCGGACAAGACTACAAACAAGAAAAAGTAACAAAGGGCAATAACTCTGTAATTATGTAAAGTAGAGTTATGGTTCTTGTACACTGCACTCCCTCTAATTATGTTCTACCATTGTATGTAGTTTTATTAGATTCCATCTGTTAGTTTTTAAGTAATTCTCCGGACAAGAAAAAGTAACAAAGGGCAATGACGCTGTATTTAGGTAAAATAGAGTTATGGTTCCTATACACCGCACTTCTTCTTAATGTGTTGTATCATCCTATGATGTTTTATTAAATTCCAACAATTAGTTTTAAAGTTATACTCCGGACAAGACTCTACGATCAAGAAAAAGTAACAAAGGGCAATAACTCTGTAATTATGTAAATTAGAGCTATGGTTCTTGTACACTGCACTTCCACTTATTATGCTCTACCATTGTATGCAGTTTTACTATATTCCATCTGTTAGTTATTAAGTAATTCTCCGGACAAGAAAAAGTAACAAAGGGCAATAACTCTGTATTTAGATAAAATAGAGTTATGGTTCCTGTACACCGCACTTTCTCTCAATGTGTTGTATCATCCTATGAAGTTTTATTAAATTCCAACAATTAGTTTTTAAGTTATGCTCCGGACAAGACGCTACGAATAAGAAAAGGTAACAAAGGGCAATAACTCTGTAATTATGTAAATTAGAGTTATGGTTCTTGTACACTGCACTTCTTCTCATTATGCTCTACCATTGTGTGTAGTTTTATCAGATTCCATTTGTTAGTTATTTAGTAATTCGCCGGACAAGAAAAAGTAACAAAGGGCAATAACTCTGTATTGAGGCAAAATAGAGTTATGGTTCCTGTTCACCGCACTTCCTCTCAATATGTTGTATCATCCTATGAAGTTTTATTAAATTCCAACAATTAGTTTTAAAGTTATGCACCGGACAAGGAAAATCGCAACGGACCAACCGACCGACCGACCGACTGACCGACCGACCGACCGACCAACCGACCGACCGACCACAGGGTGACTCCAATATACCCCCTCTAAACTTCGTTTATCGGGGGTATAAAAAAAAATATAGAATGTGTGGCCCAGATGCTAACGCTCTACCAGTATACTTGTTTCACACTGTCGATTAGTAATAGCGCATCCTACATCACTTGCCTTATACATACCGTTTGTATGTCTGCATATATATATGTACACATCCCGTAAAAGTCCTTACAAGTTTGCCCAAATGTACCAGCAATACACTCTGTTAAAACACATATTTGTCGCGTCAGCTTCAAAGGATCAGTACAGCTTATGCCAATACTGGATACTAGAAATACTTAGCTATGATATATCCCAGTGTACTGAACTTTCATAGTCCGTGACGTTTGGAGTATGTCTTATGATAAAAACAGGCGAAAGAGCATGCTCAAAACATGATGTTGGATTTGTAGTTTCTTTTTACACATATAATATAAAAGTGCTATTTTATCAACTTTGCTATATTCCGCTATCATCTACCTTCAAAAAAATCTTTGTATTGAATGAGATCTTCTGACTATCCCGCTTTCTGAATTTCAGATCAGTATTATTTTAATCGGATGATTTTTGATACTATAACACTTTAAGAATTAGTCGAAACCCAAGTTATAATCTCAAAACCATGTGTCTAAATATAGTCAAAACACTTGTCATCAAGCTATTGTAACAATCAATGTTATGTTACACAAGATAATATATTCATTTTACCCGTTATATTTACAGTTTACCTGTTTTACATGTCAGGTCTGTTTCGTTATATCCCTCCATACAATATATACAGTGTCCATTTACTTTGTCACATATTTCATTATTTATACAGTTACCACACTCTTTTGAACAGTTCCTTCCATAGGTTCCATTTGTACATTCTGTAAAACAAAATAGTATATGTGAACTGTATGATATCTACAATGTATTTCATTCATGCAAATTATAACATTATGTTGTTTACTGTAACGAAATCTTCCTTTTTGAATGAGATGAGACTTTCTGAATATCCCGCTTTTCGATTTTAAGAATATTTTCTTTTAAAATCAGAGTGTCTCACTAATCTAAATAATGCGTGTGTTTATGTGAATAAATCGTACATAAATATATTTTATATCATTGCACTTAATGAATTAATCAAAACCCAGGTAATAGCATACAACAAAATGTAGCTAAATATAGTTAAGACACTTGTCACGTAGATATTTCTACAATGACTTTCATATTAAACATGAAGATATATGGCATTGTTATGAAAACTTACCTGTTTTACATGTCATGTCTGTTTCGTTATATCCCTCCATACAATATATACAGTGTCCATTAACTTTGTCACATATTTCATTAGTTGTACAATTACCACACTCGTTCGAACAGTTTCTTCCATAGGTTCCATTTTTACATTCTGTAAAACAAAATAGAATATGTGCCCTGGTTGATAACGCTCTACAATCTTACATGTACGTGTTTCAGACAAATTATAACCCTATATTTGGTACTGCAATGAAACCTTTCTTTTTGAATGATACCTTCTGATTTTCCCGCTGTCCGATTTTCAGGAAATGAAATCAAATAATCAATAATCAAACTAATGCGTGTTTTATGTAAATAAATCGTATTAATATTTTTTTTATATTATTCCACTTATTGAATTAGTCAAAATCATGTAGCAAAATATAATCAGGACACTTGTCACTAGATGCTTGGGCAAGAAATTCCATATTAAACAGTTTCATTATTTGTACTGTTACCGCACTCATTCGAACAGTTTCTTCCCAAGGTCCCATTTGTACATTCCACACAATACAGGAAATAATGTGCACCCTTTTGTATATAGTTTCTTTTCAATGTAATACCAAGTGTACTTTGATTATGTAATGAACACAAATTGTTGATTCTTAACTGTTTTGTTATTATGCAAGTTTTAGTTTCATGTTTTATGTATATTAAAAGGTTAATTTAATATATAAAATGGTATATAGGGATATATGAAAGTGCGCTCGATTTTTATCTTTAAAATAAGTTACCGTCAAAAGCTCTCATAGCATGTTTTATAGGAATAGTATGAATAATGCATATTTCCCAAGAGTAAGAGGGTGGGGTGGGGCCGCTACGCTATCGTTTATAACGAAATACTGTGAGTTCCTTCTCAATGCTTTAGACGTATACATAAAGACCACTCTACCAGAGGAGTATCAACTGAAACGTCCTACATCGGTTGGCAGCTCGAATCTACACCAGTGGTTCGGCATCGGTGCAGCACTAGGCCATTTAGCACAGGGTGCTAAGAGTTAGTGTTGGTTTGGAAGAGACGGTTCCAAATAGACGCTTTGTTGGACTTCCAGAGCCCATACGCTGAACGGATAGGTTCAACATCGTTACAGACAGTTGAAACCACATATCCAAGGCAGTCTTAGCCGAGACCATAGAGTTGATACTTTGTTACAGATCAACAGAGGCTAGGTAGCCCGAGGAACATTCTATATATCGTCCAAATTGAACACAGTCTCAGTTAAGACATTGTCACCTGCGAAATAATCCTATACACGTCAACTTATCCCTTGACAGTGACACAAACCAAACAACTTTTCAATCGATGAATACAATATTTTAAACCGATATCAGCGTATACAAGTAGTTTGTAACCAACAGTTGATCCTTGTAAGGTAAGAGCTAAAATATAACGCTATATCAATTTGTTGCAAAAGATACATTACATTTGGAGCGTCCAGAATTATAAATCCACGCTTCAAAACTCGTATGGAACGTGATTAACCACCAAACCCTTAGAACTAATCGTTGAAGTTCGGACACTAACGGGGTCGTTATAGCCCGTTATATGTACTCATTCAAAAACTAAATTGTCCATAGGGGTTAGACAACCATGTCCGATAATCCATAGTTTACATACATTAGGTATCAAATTAAAGATGGTATCAAAGTTGTCACGTGGTTTGCGGAAGTAATGAATGAATGAATGAATGTATATTGTTTCATGGCGCATCGACAGCTAAGGTCATTTAGCGCGCAATTAAATTTAATTATTCATGTTCCCTGGGTAAACAAACCAGTACTAGGCTAGAAAATGTGCCTTGCCCAAGGGCACTCCACCATGACCGTAGTGCCGCGACTGGGGATTGCGGAAGTACGTGAACATCATCAGTGATTGCGCGGTGCGATCATACACCGGGCTATATATACTTTCAATGTTTTACAATAGTTGACAGTGATAGGAGAAGTTATTATTACGATCAATAAAATGTAAATTCCTGGTCAAATTACAGTTACAATTTATTGTAAATATACTTAAGTATTATTCTTTTAAAATGAATTATATACTTCCGTTGTTTTAAGTATTTGTTTTATTAATTATCGTCATTGCGATAATATCATTAATCCTTACTTGTCCCTTTATGGCTTTCTCCTATCTATTTATAGATATGTTAAGCACATAGCCAGCGTGTGTAGTGTATTTTTCTATAAAAAGGTATGCTCAACTGTTTGCTAATGCACGTTGAAGTTAATATTAAGACAAGCGAACTGATCAGGCTAAATAAGAAGCTGTATTTGTTTGAAAAATGATAATGCTTGTATTAATACATTTTGTAAATTATTGTATTGTTCCTATTTCAACCTAAGCTCCACATGAATATTCAACCCCTTTCCAACCTATATGACAAATCTGCATCAGACGACTTCGAAAAAACCTGGGCAAAAATGTGGTAAACCTCTATAAATGAAGATTTAATCATTGAATTGAGTTGAAAAGATTGTAAAAAACTGATATCTCATTTTTCCACAATGTTTTCAAAAGAAAGTTGTCTGATGCGAAGGCATCAGAAAATGTTTGTATATTGGGAAGGATTGAATTATTTGAAGAAAGAATTTGGTTCATCAGAAAGGGGGAAATGCCCAAACTGTAAAATTCTTCTCGTCTGAATCTGCTTCTATGATCTCAAGATAATATGATAGAAGTCCCATTCTCACACACAACAACTCACAGACGACTTTGGAAACACCTAGGCAAATATATGAATACTTTCTTTAAATAAAATAATAATTGAATAGATCATTATGAACAATTTCCCTTTTGTCGAAATGCTAACAAAATTCGTCTGCAGCGCATGCCTCAATACAAAGAGGGATTCTCTCTACCGCGCTTCCCTTTTTAAAGTATTTTGCAGCAATTGCTGCAAATTTTATAAGATAGGGGTAAATTTTAAAAGTCGCAGATTTAAAAGAAAGTAACGAAATAACTGTAGGGTAGTTTTAACATCACCGCAATCTTCTCCTAAAACTAGCTACTATCTAATGGGATCAGCTCTTCTCGACGTATAACTGCCAATAAACGAGAAGGCATGTCTGATGACGCCATTTGGAATCCTGTACCATTCAGACAGAAGCACATTTTCACGATATTATAGGTCGCTCAAAACGTGATTTGTTCTGACTTTCCTCCCCAAAAGATCTTAAATATGCTTTAATAAGGTTAGATTTTCATCCTTACATAATCCAATCCCATACTATCATACTCCAACCACCACAGCGGTCACATTTAATAAGTTGTTATCAAACCGTTGCCACGTAACACGAATCCTACCGCCGGCAAAACTTAAATTCAAGCGAGACTCGTCGCTAAAAAGAGCTCTTGTCCACAGCGTACATGTACAGCGTTAATAACACGTAAAATACGATAAAGTCCGGTAAGGATACTTCCAACATACGATCGCCTGTACCTAATCGGAACTCTGTCGGCTTGTAAATGGTTCAATATTGTTTTGCGTACTAACACCAAGCTGAACAGGCGTACTCGATGCTTTTATGAAAGGTTGACTTACATGTGTAAGGGTTGTAATGCCCTGTGTTTTGACTTTGTAAACATGTGACAAACGTCCAACCACTTTGTATGCCATTTATTAGCCATCTAAACATTGTCAAGTAATTAGGAATCTGCGAACCTTACATTTTGTAACTGCATGCTAACCTGCAAACATTCAGAGTCGCTGACAATGCCCAGTTATCATCGTATTTGCATTTTCCATCGAATCGTAACCACTGCGATTTGAGTCGGCCGCCATATTTGTTGTTGTCAGTTTGCAATGCATTGTGGGTAGTTTGACCTACTAACTCGGAAAAGTCATCAGTAAATTTACCGGCCAACTCAGAACATTTAAACTTATTATACATTCCCATCACCTGTTACTATATTTTAGGTTAGTTTAAACTTATTTATTTTAAATCGATTGCGAAACAAGCTTTAAGCTTATATTAATCACGCTCGATGTCTGCTTCCTGGATAATTAACCAGTACTCGCGCCGATTGTGTGGAAAAATCCCAAAGTCAGGACCCGCTCATCACGGGACTCGAACCAGGGACCTTTGATGTGAGAGGCCGACGCTCTACCTATGCACCACTGTCTTCCACTATATTTTAGGTGATAATAGTTTTCTTTAATTAATGTTTTATCGATTAACTTAAGAATTTGTTTAACTTCCATTGCTTTTAATGGCGTATATGCAACTTTTTATGCACCACCATCGTCTGTTTCATACTTTCGCAACGCATCGGGAAAGATTTTCCCGACGCTGTGGGAAATTGAAGTCTTACTGACGTTTCGGGATATTTTCTCCGAGGTTGTTGGATTCCCGCAAGGAAGTCTGTGGGAACAACGGTATAAAAGCCGTGGTTTCCCCATATTTCGGGACTCCTTATCATCATATCTTAGGTTGAATAATATTTATTTCCGTTAGATTTCTGTTACTCATTTATTCTTATTTCATTTAAAACTTAAGTAAGGAATTATTTATCTAGGAGAACAATATTTTTAGTAATAATTTAATACTTCGTATTCATAAAAGGCCAGACATAGGAAGATTATTATTTTCACTCAGTCGAAACTTAGGATATATCTTGGAATTTTACTCTAACTACACCACCACCTTTTTCCACCTTAGATTATCTCATAAGAGTATTTAATTATTGATTGCGTTGTTATCCTTTACAATTATATTTTGTTTGCAATATTTAAGTCAGAGATTTATTATATTTTGTTTATTTATTATATTTTGTTTGCAATATTTAAGTCAGAGATTTATTATAATTTGTTTGCAATATTTAATTCAGAGATTACTACTGTTACATTTGTTATTTGTTATAAGATAATTTAATGCATTTAGAACAATTATTACATTATTATTAATTAGGAAATAATAAAACATATATTGAATGCTACTTTGTTTTTTGGTATATTCTTCTACCCTTTTGAACACTATTTATAACAAACCCTATTTTGTCCATACGATCCCTAACCCTTTTAATATTGTGGAGTCAACCAAGTCATATAAATCTTTCCTGCTTGTGCAAGCCTCCTGACAAACATATAACCCAAGCAGACACGACGCAAAGTATATTGTGTTTAAGTGAAACACAGTTTCCCCATAACGGACCGCTGGCTCGCAACAGGGTTATCTAACAGCCATGCCTAGCCGATGCTACCCTCAGTGTACCTTACCTAGGCCTGTCGGAATTGTCTCCTGTTTGACGAAATTGAATATGGAGACGTGAAACTGTATTGTTATGACAGCTTAATTGCCGGGCCACGTTATCAACGGATGTTCAAGACGCCTGCAGTACTAACGCATGAAGTATCTCTGGTTTGCTAAGGCTAGGCATCGCTATTAGTAACACACTTTGGAATGATAAGTGGTTTATTGTTAGAACGAACATCCTAAATACTGACACAACATTTAACTCGTAAGAAAAGAATGAAGCATGATATTAATGTGCAATACATTGCAAGAGACCTTACCTCAATTTAAAGAAAAATGGAAATGTCGAAATTACCTCAACTGAGTCCAACTGAAAGGTATACGTGTACTTATTCTGTGCTGACAAAAACTGTTAGATTGGTTACAAAACTACACGAGGAGTCATGCACCCTTTCTTTGTTGAATGAGTTTATGTTTATTTTTATATTAACTTTTATCCGATATCAAATACACCCTTAAACATAATAAATACTTTGACCGGTTAATTTAGCGGTTCCCCCCAGCTGGGCGGGGGGGGGGGGGGGGTAGAAATAGCCCAGCTGTCGCACAACAGTGTGGTAGAAATCCACCAATGTGCCTGCTCGTTTGCCGTGAGCTGCAACCCGTGTCGCCTGATGATGGGATCCTGGTAGTTGAGTAGGGTCGGAGTATGGCAATTTTAAACACCGATTCTGCAATACACTGCTTTGGCCTTGAGTTGGGTTAAACGGGAGGTCAGGAAGGCCCGCCCTAATCAATCGGCTTATCATGTTAAGCCCTGATACCCTTTATTTAGTTACATTTTTTTTCCCATTATATTAACTTTTTACGAAATATGTTAGTTCATAAATATTTGTACCCGTTTACATTTGAGACAAGGTGTATCAGAAGGCAGTGGCTTCAGGGTCAATCGGCTAACAGAGATGTTTAATTGACGTTCGCTCACTTGCTAATGGTAGTCCATGCTTGGTCGGATACCACATGAAGTATCAGTTGCTCAATTTAGTCTGTTCTAGACGAGTAGTCGAGTCCCGGTAGCTCAGTCGGTAACGACGCGGGCTGTCAATCCAGGGGTTGTGAGTTCGAATCCCGGCTCGACCAACTTTCTTTCCGACGTTTGACAAAAGTCATTGCGGCATGCGTCATTCGTTTTCCACCAATGGGCTAAGTCTATGTGGAAAAGAAGCCAGTTGCTTGGGAAGATTGTTGTGTGGAGTACTGGTGTGTGAAAACCAGGAAACATATGAGTGGGTGAACTGACCGCCGTGATATGACTTAGAAATTGTTAAAAACGGCGTTAAACCCCAATCAATCAATCAATCTAGACGAGTATGCCGGTGGTGTAACTTTGGCGTAGACCGAGTTGGATATGCCCGGAATACGTCCCCTTGTTGGGCTCCGTGGCGGATGAAGGGCATCACCGATGAAACTATCAAGGCTGACATGGCCAACCAAAAAAAAGCCAAGCGTACCCTATCTGATGTTTCAGATGATTCAGGTGACGAAAGTCACCGTTTTAATAGTTTAGTTATTAAATCTACAGATGAAAACAAAACCATTACAACGCTCTCTCCATTTTTGATTGAGAAACAATTATCAGCTATTATTGGAACTCCAAAATCAGTCAAAAGTTAAAAAGACGGTACTTTGCTTGTTGAAATTTCCTCAAAAACACAATCCGAAAATCTCTTAAATAAAAAAGTATTTATCGAAGTACCTGTCAACATATATGCTCACCCTTTCCTAAATTCATCAAAGGGTGTCATAAGATGCAGGGAACTTGGAAATTGTCAAACAACTGAAGAAATAACTGAAAATTTAAAATTTAAAATGTCAAGGTGTTCAAGATGTGAAACGTATTAAAATATTCAAAAAGGTGCTGAAATATTGACCAACACTTACATTTTTACTTTTGATACGCCAAATTTACCAAAATAAATCAAAATTGGTTTCCAAATAGTCAAGGTTGATTGTTACGTACCCAATCCCTTGCGCTGTTATCGGTGTCAAAAGTTCGGACACCACGACAGTAAATGTAATGATTCCTAGGTCTGTAGTAAGTGTACTTTTGTTGGAAATAATCATCAGGTGTCTACCTGTACTAGTACTGTTAAATGTGCGAACTGTGGCCTAAATCATGCTGCAAGTTCGAAGGAATGTTCTTTTTGTAAAATACCTTATTCCGATTTTAAACCTTTAATAAATGTTTTACTTTACGATAAGTTGCAAAGTGATTGGAATGAGCAAGTAAATAATAGACTGCACTCAATCAAGTCAGTACTTGGTGAGTGGCTGCCAGCTTTTAGATCCTGTCGCCGAGAAGAAATTGTCCTTGCTCGTTTACGCATTGGGCACACATGGTTAACTCATGCATACTTAATGAAAGGTGAGGAAGCACCTCGATGTATTCCATGTTTTACACAACTTTCAGTACAGCACATGCTTCTGGAATGTGCTGATTTCGCTCCAATACGTGATGGATTTTTCAAGGCTCAAAGTATGCGTCAGCTCTTTGAGTCTGTCAAACCTGAACTTTTTATTTGATTTCCTTAGGGAAATAAATATTTTTAATAAGATATGATTATTTCTTAAATCGTGCATTTGCACATGCATTACTTTTACAGATCCTGTTCCACATTTTCTTAGATATTGTTTATCTTTATGTTAAGTATTAAATAGTAGTGTTTGGCTTGTTTGCCTAAATTCTGTTTTACATTGGCTTACATGTCGTTTTATATTAATGTTAAGTATCGCATACATCATGTTTGATTGTTTTGTCTAATACACTGGTTAGTTATATTTCAATTTTAATGATTTCATCATTTACAGTAAGTAAATTATTAAGCGCCCAAAATGACCTTAGTTGTCGACGGGCCTTAAAACACCATTCATTCATTCATTCATTCATTCATTCATTAATTTAGCGGTTATGTTTGTTTGAATTATTGAAATGACATGCATTAAAGGCTATGATACATGACAGAATTCTACGAAATGCCCATCGTTCATTTTGAACATGCTCCTTATCACACGCGGTACAAATATAATGCAAGCGGTTTCATTGGCACATAGATAACTCACCAAGTTTACACAAAGGGTCTGTGTCTGTAAAGCCATCAGAACACTCTTTACAGTGGCCGGTTTGAAAGTTGCATGTCTCATTATTCTGACAATGACCACAGTGTCCTGTGCAGTTATAACCATATCGCTCTTCTGGACAACCTATAACAGTAACATAATGCTGCGTATTGTTATGAATGGCACGGAAGTAAAAACTTTATAAAATTAAGTTTTGTTCGCTTTCCTAACAGCATTATTTCGCTAAATATCTTAAAAGTGGCATTATCAATTAATCTGAAGAAAATGTATTTTTAGATCAGATCATACCACACGCTCTTGTAGTTTACACTATATGATTGAACATATTTTTAAACAAGCACAGGTTCAAACACATATCAATGTAACACCGTATAACCCTAGTATCAAAATTAACTTTTGTAAATATTTATTTTTGTTTGTTTTAATAGCAAATGAGATTTAAGAACAAAATGCAACACTAGTTGTGCTACATTGTTAAAAATCACAACATTCGAATAAGTACATGTAAGTTTAAAAGAAATACACATTTCTTCAACTTAAATTTGTTCGGTTAGTTGCTAACATGTCTACAATACAATACAATATATTGTGTTACTTTCAGGCACATTTGCCTATAGTAAGTTACACAATATTATGTACAAAGAACAAACATTATTATGTAACGAGAAGTAAATAAAAAAATATGAAGTTCTTCTTAAAAGTATACAGTAATGTTACGTACTTGTGTTACAACGCAAATCCGTCAGTAAGTACCCATCTTCACAAGCAGTGCAAACTCCAGATACATGGTGACAGCTTAGTCCATTTCTACATGCACCACATGTACTCGAACAGTTAACTCCGTATGTGTCACTAACACATGCTGTTGAATAAAACATGTAATATGTCTTATAAGAACATCGCGGTATATAACAATGAGCTCACCAGTTAAGAAACAACATCGTATGCAACTCAGGGTACAAACTGCAAAGCCATGTATACACGTACACTTTTGATACTGGTTTTAATTCAAGTTCCGTGAACAGTTTACAACAATGACAACTGCAGTATTGTATTCACAGGATAGGACCCTACACATGTCTTATTAGATAGCCCGGGCTTTTAATTGTAAAAGGACGAAAATCCTGTTTTTCATTAAAGTGTATACTGATATTCGAAACCTAAAAGAGAAAATAATTGGGGAAAACATGCTTTTGAGATATTGACTCTCGAGATTAGTTACTGACTCAGTGAGATACGTTCATCAGGAAAATCCCCTAAAATGAAACACAATAAATATGCATAGGGTGTTTACGTTGAATTTATTGTTTGTCATTACAGCTTTATTATTTTATTATTGCAATATGTAACTAACATATTATGATTTGTATATATAAACACCTGCATACATGATTTGTTTAATCATACACTCTAAAACTTATAACATTAATGCCGTATTTTCATCAATATCAATAGTATCATCAGTATTAATTCTAGTATTTACACTTATATATTTATTTGTTTATAAACATTTACATGTTTTTTCATTTTGAAGTTCATATTTATCTGAATTGAACATGTACTGCGTGTAGTTAAATCGAAAACTTCATATATATATATACACTTTATGTACTGTCATATAAGTACAGAATACGTTTACGCAATAACCTTCGATGTTTGTGTGATCAAGAATGCGTCTTAAATATAAATATATTAATATTCATTATCTATAGATGAATGATGATTAAATCGCAGAGTCGTCTCTGCCTTTTCGATCTTCATGTGTCGGACTCTGATGCACGCCAATCGTATATAGCAAATAGTCGCTATACTGTGTTGTTTCACAAATACATGGTTCCCATCTCGTATAAATAGTTAGAGGAATAGCAATCAAATCGTCGTCTTTGTCGTTAAAGTAACAGCATTGAAATGCAAAGCTGAAACTGTCAGGCCAGGCCAAATAGACAGCCATGAACAAAATAGCAACACGTCTACCTGAATGAAGAATGATATCAGTCCGCGCACAGCAAAAGCCCCAAACAGTTTCCTTCAAATAATATTAAAGATAGAACAAATCTACAACAAAACACATTTATATGATTGATTGCATGGGTATGGTTTGTAACAGTTATGAGGGTGTACTATGCAATTGCATTCGTACTTAGCAAGTAGTCTTGTTCAGATGAAACGCTAGTCTTAGTAACATCTATATATGTTGCATACACTGTGTAAATGTTTTAATGAGCTAAATAAAACTCATTAGGAACACTTCAAATTATCGAAAAATAACATATTCTGCACTGTAAATGATCAGATGATCAGGTGTAATAAGTCAACAAATCGGATATATTCATAACGTTGACTTACCCCCGTAAACCAAAAGTTCACATATGATTAACAATTTATTATCTCCTGTTAGTGTTAACTTTACGCTCGATGCATGTTTAACATGCATGTCTTTGACATCCCAAAATTTAATCCCTGCTAGTGTGATTGGTATTGCATCAACAAGGTTTTCGTCAAGGTAAATTGTCCAGCCATTCAATGTTTCTGCAACAATTAGATACGTTCGTTAAAAGAAGTTATATATGTTATATAGTGTTAAATGCATATGTCATAGCAATGTAGTAACGTTACATATTATAGGTTATTGCATTTGTATGGGAAAATATTGTGTTGGACGTGTTCCTTCAGCTTAGTTGCCCGAGTCTCAACACAATAGTTTCCCATAATCGTGCAATAACCTTTTTATTGCATAATGTGATATTAGCTATCTAAAAATGTGTCGTTTGTTTGTTTGAAACACTTCACTTTTTAATAAATCAACACTCGTGTTTAATTGTTTAGATAAATAAACATTAACTATCTATCGGGCAATTATACTGTTCTTTCCGCTGGTTGCTAGGGTCGTGAAAAATAGAATTTACGAACCGCCATTGTTGTTCCCCATTTGGTTTCGACTCGAAATTGAATCGTCGACAAAATGATGTGTAATGCTTTTCCTAACAGTGTTTTTCATGAAGAACTCGTGTATTATCTTATTCGGTTATTTATGCCTGGATATTTGTGTTCTTTGTTACGATTTAGATGCCCCTTTTGACCTCCAGGTATGTTCAGTAAAGCGAATACTCATCTTCTATTCATAAACTTCACATCGGAGAATGACAAAAAGAATTAGAATTATTTGCACATTCATCCTAGCAGTTATTAAATCCAACTTGATTTTAGTCGTCATATTTTATTAAGATAAACTTATATAGATCGTCAATGACTATAAAAAAAATACGAATATAGTGTATGGCAAAATGTGTACAGTCTACAACTACCAATGTCATTGAAATACACGTCACATTATGACGTCAGAAACTACGTATGTATTTACAGTTTGCACACGTGGATAATGCTATAAATAGACTGGATTGGATTTTGTGTACGTCTACCGATTTTTCATAGCGTTTCATGTACAATTATTGTACTAAAACATTGTTAGCTGGTCTCTAAATTTCATAAAAGGCTTGATTTCTTTTTTAATATATGCCGTTTTAAACATTATTTCAGTTATATTATTGCGTTAGTTCACTTATCAAAAGTAAGTAATACTCATGCTAGCCTACATTTATTCGACCATTTTATTTTTTTTGGATGACAAGAACTATTGGAATTTTGGAACTAACCCCACATTGGTAGACACCATGAGTAAGAGTTGGCATAATTGTTGAATGTAAAGTTTATTATTTTCCATAGCATTTTTAGATTCTGCGAAATATCGGAGTTTACCGTAACCCGATACGAAACCTAATGCAGAAACACAACTGTTACCGTAACATACCCCAACATTATGTTCAGCGTTACGTCACGTCAAATCGGAGGCTTTGTCAAGCAGTTATTAACAGTCAGACTGGTTTTTCATCAAAGGTAGATATATTGGACAAAATGTAAGAATAATTCAAGAGTGTATCTTAATGATAGAAATAAACCGGGGCTATTGCTCTTTGCTGATTTTGCTAATTTTGGTAGTAGTTTTATAAAATGGGTTAAATTGTTTTTATAGTGGTATTAACAGTAAAATATTTAAAGTTGCAATTAGACTGTAGTATGAGAAAGCTTTCATATTTTAATTATTTAAATAAAGTTGTTTTTCCCTGCTCGGTAGGTACCTCTTTAAAGGTTGGTGTCTAATACAAACATTGGGGGGGGGGGGATAAAGTGTACACAAGTCAACTGTTAGTTCATTGAAGCACAGATACACAATAAGTGTGTTTATCTAGTGTTAAAGCATTATACAATTATGCTGTGTATGGGATATATGTCACAGAAAACTAACATTCTCTTATTTCCTTGTGACATACCGTAAATCATCTCATAAACAACATAATTAGTTTAGCAGTAGATAAACATTTACTTGACCGCCTCGATGATGTTGTGGTAGAGCGTCCACCTCGGATACGGGCGGTCACAGGTTTGATCCCTTGCCGGGTCAAACCACATTAAAATTGATAGTAAAGCTGCCTTCCGTGGCGCTGAGGGTCGTTGGGTTAGCATTACGGCTGACTGGCTGATGTCAGGATAAATAGACCAGTAGCACTGGTAACTTACCCATGAAACTATGTGATATAACATAAAACATGTTGAAAGCGGAGTTTATCATCAAACAACTAGAAAGGTTGTTTTTATGAAAAAACATATGTCTCCCCATTGCAGTTTGTCAATGACTATTAAAATATTGAACAAGGGGAGATAACTTTGCAACGAAGTAGCCCAGAGTTATAATTCTTGCAAGGTGCACAACTTCACATTGCCATCTATCTATATTCCAAGTTTCAATAAATTCCTTTAAGTCCTTTTTAGTTCTGCTCTGGAGAAAATTTACACTATTAAAATATTGAACAAGGGGAGATAACTCATAATTATTGCAAGGTGCACAACTTCACATCGACATCTATCTAAATTCCAAGTTTCAATAAATTCCTTCAAGTAGTTTCTGAGTTCTGCTCTGGACAAAGTTTACACTATTAAAATATTGAACAATGGGGAGATAACTCTTAATTATTGCAAGGTGCACAACTTCACATTGCCAACTATCTATGTTCCAAGTTCCAATAAATTCCTTCAAGTAGTTTCTGAGTTCTGCTCTGGACAAAGTTTACACTATTAATATATTAAACAAGGAGGAGATAACTCATAATTATTGCAAGGTGCACAACTTCACATTGCCATCTATCTATGTTCCAAGTTTCAATAAATTCCTTCAAGTAGTTTCTGAGTTCTGCTCTGGACAAAGTTTACACTATTAAAATATTGAACAAGGGCAGATAACTTTGCAACAAAGTGGCCCAGAGTTATAATTCTTGCAAGGTACACAACTTCACATTGCCATCTATCTATGTTCCAAGTTTCAATCAATTACTTCAAGTAGTTTCCGAGTTCTGCTCTGGACAAACAAAAGTTGAGAAGAAGAATAATAATAATAAGAATAAGAATAAGAACTAGAGATTGTAACTGTAGCAACAGTTACGAACGATTCCCTTGCCATTTTATTTAACAATGGGAGATAACAGAAACGAGTATTCCGTCATGCGATAATACACTTGCGAAAGTAGTACCACTTGATTAGGAACACATGTACTAAGTTTCAAGTCACTATCACTTGTTGTCGTTTTTGAGTTATACAATTCCGAAAAATCGACCAATCAGAAACGAGTATTCTGTCATGCGCTAATACACTTGAGAAAGTAGAACTACTTGATAAGAAACACATGTACTAAGTTTCAAGTCTCTATTACTTGTCGTTTTTGAGTTATACAAGTCCGAAAAATTGACCAATCAGAAACGAGTATTCGGTCATGCGCTAATACACTTGCGAAAGTAGTACCACTTGATTAGAAACACATGTACTAAGTTTCAAGTCTGTATCACTTTTCGTTAACGAGTTATACAAGTCCGAAAAATCGACCAATCAGAAGCGAGTATTCGGTCATGCGCAAATACACATGAGAAAGTAGTATCACTTGATTAGGAACACTTGTACTAAGTTTCAAGTCTCTATCACTTGTCGTTTTTGAGTAATACAAGTCCGAAAAATCAACCAATTAGAAACGAGTATTCTGTCATGCGCTAATTAACTTGAGAAAGTAGTACTACTTTATTAGAAACACATGTACTAAGTTTCAAGTCTCTATCACTAGTCGTTTTTGAGTTATACAAGTCCGAAAAATAGACCAATCAGAAGTGAGTATTCGATCGTGCGCAAATACACATGAGAAAGTAGTATCACTTGATTGGGAACATTTGTACTAAGTTTCAAGTCTCTATCACTTTTCGTTATCGAGTTATACAAGTTCAAATCACCCAATTATTAAAATATTGAGAAAGGGGAGATAACTTTGCCAAAAAGTGGCCCAGAGTTATAATTCTTGCATGTTGTACAACTTCACAGTGCCATCTATCTATGTTCCAAGTTTCAATATTATCTGACCATTCGTTCACAAGATATCGCTCGGACAAAAATTGATTAAAATATTGAAAAAGGGGAGATAACTTTGCAACAAAAGTGGCTCAGAGTTATCATTCTTGAAAACTGCACAACTTCACATTGCCATCTATCTATGTTGCAAGTTTCAATGAATTCCATCAAGTAGTTTATGAGTATTGCTCTGGACAAACATTTGGATAGGAGAAAGAAAATAATAATAATAATAACAAGTAATACTGTGTTAGCTAAAGCAAAAACAAAAAGTCACCCACTGCCATTTGTTTTGAAACGGTGGCCATTTTAAAACTTAAATTCAAGGAAAACTTGAATTCAAGAAATGGCGGCCATTTTGAAAAAATAAAAGTTGGATGCACCCCTTTGAGTGAGTATCTATTCATGTGTGAAGTTTGATAGAAATCGCACCATCGAAACATAAAATCAAGAAATGGTGGCCATTTTAAAACGGCGGCCATTTTGAAAAAAAAAAGTTGGGTGAACCACTTTGAGTGAGTATCTATGTGTGTGTGAAGTTTGATAGAGATCGCACCATCGATGTCTGAGAAATCGCGCGGAAACTTGAAATCACGAAATGGTGGCCATTTTGAAACGGCGGCCATTTAAAAAAAAAAAAAGTTGGATGCACCCCTTTGAGTGAGTATCTATTCATGTGTGAAGTTTGATAGAGATCAGACCATCAAAACTTAAAATCTAGAAATGGCGGCCATTTTGAAACGGCGGCCATTTTGAAAAAAAAAAAAGCTAGATGCACCACTTTGAGTGAGTATCTATGTATGTGTGGAGTTTGATAGAGATCGCACCATCGATGTCCGAGAAAACTGGCGGACAAGTTCAGGACTAAGAAAAAACAAAAAAATAATAATAATAATAACAAGTAATACTGTGTTAGCTAAAGCAAAAACAAAAAAGTCACCCACTGCCATTTGTTTTGAAACGGTGGCCATTTTAAAACTTAAATTCAAGGAAAACTTGAATTCAAGAAATGGCGGCCATTTTGAGAAAAAAAAAAGTTGGATGCACCCCTTTGAGTGTGTATCTATTCATGTGTGAAGTTTGATAGAGATCGCACCATCGAAACACAAAATCAAGAAATGCTGGCCATTTTAAAACGGCGGCCATTTTGAAAAAAAAAAAAGTTGAGTGCACCACTTTGAGTGAGTATCTATGTGTGTGTGAAGTTTGATAGAGATCGCAACATCGATGTCTGAGAAATCGCGCGGAAACTTGAAATCACGAAATGGTGGCCATTTTGAAACGGTGGCCATTTAAAAAAAAAAAAAGTTGGATGCACCCCTTTGAGTGAGTATCTATTCATGTATGAAGTTTGATAGAGATCGGACCATCAAAACTTAAAATCTAGAAATTGCGGCCATTTTAAAACGGCGGCCATTTTGAAAAAAAAAAAAGCTAGATGCACTACTTTGAGTGAGTATCTATGTATGTGTGATGTTTGATAGAGATCGCACCATCGATGTCTGAGAAAACTGGCGGACAAGTTCAGGACTAAGAAAAAACAAAAAAATAATAATAACAAGTGCTGATTGTGATTGCAAGCAAGTCACATATATATCCCCAACTGGCAAATTGCCGCCACGGGATAAAATTTCGATAATAGAAATAAACTCGTCACACCAATATCTACTTGAAAGCCAAATTTCATCGAAATTGGAGCATTTTAAGGTTTTGGCGGCCAATTTGGCTCTAAAATGGACACCTCGGCATAAAATTTATATTTGCTTGAAAACCAAATTTCATCTTAATTGGAGCATTTTTTTGTTTTGGCGTCCATTTTGAATAAAAAATGGCAGCCTCGGGATAAAATTTCGATACCGGTAATGATCTCACCTCACCTATATGTACTTGAAAACCAAATTTCATAGAAATCGGTGCATTTTTAGTTTTAGGCAGGCATTTTGAATAACAAATGGGCGCCGCGTGATAAAATGTGAATACCGCGAGTGAACTCGCCACAGATATATGTACTTGAAAACCAAATTTCATAAAAATTGGAGCATTTTAAGGTTTTAGGTTTTGGCGGCCATTTTGAATAAAAAATGGCCATAGCGGAATAAAATTTACATTTACTTGAAAACATAAATTTCATTGAAATTTGAGCATTTTTAAGTTTAAGCGGCCATTTTTAAAAATAAATGGCCCCCGGGGGATAAAATTTGGATGCCGGAAATGAACTCGCCAGACCTATATCTACTTGAAAACCAAATATCATCAAAATCTCAACATTTTTAGTATAAGGCGGCCATTTTGAATATAAAATCGACACCGCTGGATAAAAATTCTATATCGGAAATGAACTCGCCCCACCTATATCTACTTGAAAACCAAATTTCATCAAAATCAGAGGATTTTTAGTTGAAGGCGGCCATTTTGAATAAAAAATGGCAGCCTCGGGATAAAATTTCGATACCGGAAATGATCTCACCACACCTATATGTACTTAAAAACCAAATTTCATAGAAATCGGTGCATTTTTAGTTTTAGGCGGCCATTTTGAATTTAAAACGGCCACTGCGGGATAAAATTTGGATAGCGGGAATGAACTCGCCACACCTATATGTACTTGAAAACCAAATTTCATCAAAATTGGAGCATTTTAAGGTTTTAGGTTTTGGCAGCCATTTTGAATAAAAAATGGCCATAGCAGAATAAAATTTACATTTACTTGAAAACATAAATTTCATTGAAATTTGAGCATTTTTAAGTTTAAGCGGCCATTTTTAAAAAAAAATGGCCCCCGGGGGATAAAATTTGGATGCCGGAAATGAACTCGCCAGACCTATATCTACTTCAAAACCAAATATCATCAAAATCTCAACATTTTTAGTATAAGGCGGCCATTTTGAATATAAAATCGACACCGCTGGATAAAAATTCGATATCGGAAATGAACTCACCACACCTATATATTGAAAACCAAATTTCATCAAAATCGGAGGATTTTAACGTGAAGGCGGCCATTTTGAATAAAAAATGGCAGCGTCGGGATAAAATTTCGATACCGGAAATGATCTCACCACACCTATATGTACTTAAAAACCAAATTTCATAGAAATCGGTGCATTTTTAGATTTAGGCGGCCATTTTGAATTTAAAATGGCCACCGCGGGATAAAATTTGGATAGCAGGAATGAGCTCGCCACACCTATATGTACTTGAAAACCAAATTTCATCAAAATCGGAGCATTTTAAGGTTTTAGGTTTTGGCGGCCATTTTGAATAAAAAATGGCCATAGCGGAATAAAATTTACATTTACTTGAAAACATAAATTTCATTGAAATTTGAGCATTTTTAAGTTTAAGCGGCCATTTTTAAAAAAAAATGGCCCCCGGGGGATAAAATTTGGATGCCGGAAATGAACTCGCCAGACCTATATCTACTTCAAAACCAAATATCATCAAAATCTCAACATTTTTAGTATAAGGCGGCCATTTTGAATATAAAATCAACACTGCTGGATAAAAATTCGATATCGGAAATGAACTCACGACACCTATATCTACTTGAAAACCAAATTTCATCAAAATCGGAGGATTTTTACTTGAAGGCGGCCATTTTGAATAAAAAATGGCAGCGTCGGGATAAAATTTCGATACCGGAAATGATCTCACCACACCTATATGTACTTAAAAACCAAATTTCATAGAAATCGGTGCATTTTTAGATTTAGGCGGCCATTTTGAATTTAAAATGGCCACCGCGGGATAAAATTTGGATAGCGGGAATGAACTCGCCACACCTATATGTACTTGAAAACCAAATTTCATCAAAATCGGAGCATTTTAAGGTTTTATGTTTTGGCGGCCATTTTGAATAAAAAATGGCCATAGCGGAATAAAATTTACATTTACTTGAAAACATAAATTTCATTGAAATTGTAGCATTTTTAAGTTTAAGCGGCCATTTTTAAAAAAAAATGGCCCCCGGGGGATAAAATTTGGATGCCGGAAATGAACTCGCCAGACCTATATCTACTTGAAAACCAAATATCATCAAAATCTGAACATTTTTAGTATGAAGCGGCCATTTTGAATATAAAATCGACACCGCTGGATAAAAATTCTATATCGGAAATGAACTCGCCACACATATATCTACTTGAAAACCAAATTTCATCAAAATCGGAGGATTTTTAGTTGAAGGCTGCCATTTTGAATAAAAAATGGCAGCCTCGGGATAAAATTTGGATACCGGAAATGATCTCACCACACCTATATGTACTTAAAAACCAAATTTCATAGAAATCGGTGCATTTTTAGTTTTAGGCGGCCATTTTGAATTTAAAATGGCCACCGCGGGATAAAATTTGGATAGCGGGAATGAACTCGCCACACCTATATGTACTTGAAAACCAAATTTCATCGAAATCGAAGCATTTTTAGGTTTGGGCTGCCATTTTGAATAAAAAAGGGCCGCCGCGGGATAAAATTTGGATAGCGGGAATGAACTCGCCACACCTATACGTACTTGAAAACCAAATTTCATAGAAATCGGAGCATTTTAAGGTTTGTTGAGGTTTCGAAGATTTTTTAAGTATAAAAAGGGGCATAACTCCGGGAAATACGAACGGAGTTACCTGTTTTTGGGGCGCACACAATATCATGTGCTGCTGATTATTTCTACCAAGTTTGGCATCAATATCTTATACGGTGTAGGAGAAGTAGGCCGGACAATACGGACGGAAATTTCTTGATGTTTGATGGCGGTTGTGTAAAAATGGGCATAACTCTGGTAAAAACCAACGGAGTTACCTCCTGTTTTGGCACACACAATATCATGTGGTGTCGATTCTTTCTACTAAGTTTGGCATCAATATGTTATACATTGTAGGAGAACTAGGCGGGACAAATGACGGACTGAAATTTTTTGATTTTTGACGGCTTCCCGTTCGAAAATGGCGGCCATCTTGAAAATTCTAAAACCCACCTGCGCAACTTCAGGCCGAAACCTATGTTTGTGCCAATTTTCATAAACATCCCGCCATACATCTCCTAGAAAAACTCCGGACAAATTGGAGGTAAAGAAGAAGAAAAATAATAATAATAATAAGAAACCTTGCAAAAACAATATATCCCCCAACTTTGTTGTTGGGGATATAATAAGAAACGGTGCAAAAACAATATATCCCCCAACTTTGTTGTTGGGGATATAATAACAAGTAATACTGTGTTAGCTAAAGCAAAAACAAAAAGTCCCCCACTGCCATTTGTTTTGAAACGGTACCATTTTGAAACTTGAAATCAAGAAATCGCGGCCATTTTGAAACGGTGGCCATTTTGAAAAAAAAAAAGTTGGGTGCATCACTTTGAGTGAGTATCTATGTATGTGTGAAGTTTGATAGATATCGCACCATCGATGTCCGAGAAATCGCGTGGACAAGTAATTGGCAGCCATTCTATAAATAAAATAAAACACAAAAAAATCAACTTGAAAATACAATTGTTTTTTTATTATAGAATCATTCAGAAAAAGGACAGAATATTTAAGGGATTGACCATTTAACATGAAGTGACTTCAACAGCATCATGGTAGGTGTAGTGGAGTAGCAATGATTATATCCAATCACACAATCATTCAAGTAGAGTTAACCATGAATCCAAAGTCAGTTAGTAAATATATATGTATAGTACTGCTACTACCGGTTATTAATGTTCGGATGTTTTGTTCAAACATATGCATGTTCCACCGTGACTTTAACAGCATCATGGTAGCTGTAGTAGGTTGGTATTAATTTAGTTCTACAGTCATTGGCAAACCCACGCACAAAAACCAAATCCAGGCATGTTCCACCTTCAGTTGTTGGATAATCAACCAATAGCGCATAACCAAACTCAACAAACTTTTGAACTAATTTATTTTCACTTTGCTGCAAAATGTTGGTGTTAAAATCTCCAGCAATAACACACAAATTTATGTCCTGAATTTCTTGTAGAAGTTTTGCCAAGTTTTCCATAAAAAGCGGCAAAGTGTAGGATGGTGGTCTATAAACAGCAAAAGGTAGTGCATTATTGACAAAGGCAGCTAATACTTCTAAATTTGTGCATTGCAAAGGAAATTTCTTCTGAAGATGTATTTTGTTCACAAACATTGCCAATCCACCTCTTTCAGTCATAACAAGTCTTGACAAAACAGGTTGATCTTGTGTATAGGCTTCAGAGCGTGCTTGACGATACAAGTTGAAGTCCTTAAATAAAGTTGATGGAACTGTGTGTTGCTCTGATAACCATGTCTCTGTTAAACAGATTACATCTGCATTGTTAAATCCTTTCATAGCTTTGAGGTCATAAAGATGTGGTAATAAACCTTCAGTGTTGTGCAGAATTATCACAAAATTACGTGGTTTCTCTGGTGCTTGTTCAGGTTTAAAAAACAGTGGCATACTTTGTAATGCTTCTGTGATACTTGCGGAAGAGTATATAGTGTCTGGGTCGAAATCAAGGATGTGGAGTCCTGACAGTGTAGTGGCTCTGCTAAGAGCAACGTAAGCCATTCCTGGTTGAAATATCTTTTTCAAGGAAACTACAATCTGTTCCACCGTCATACCTTGCACTTTATGGATAGTTGCAGCCCATGCTAATTTCAATGGCAACTGTTTTCTTGTGATTTTCTTGCCATACAGAGAATCTAGAAAAGGCTTTATTCTAACTGATCCTTGAAGTGAAGGTTGAGTCACAACTTGCTTTTTCATGCATTTCTTCCCAACTCTGCTGTTATCAAACCTGACATACACGGCTGTTACCTTTCCTGGTGTGTCTTGATCTGCACCAATTATAGAGCCAAGTGCACCATTAACTAGGCCATCCTCTGTATCGACATTTCTTGTCAGCATGACTCTGGCACCAATACCTAACCTAATTTCTGTTTGCAAATCCTCTGGGGTACAAGAAACATAAGGAGGGTCTTTCTTTATCATATGTCCAGTCACTATATCTGTGTAGCAATCTTGTGCCAAAGATGTGAAGATTGGACTACATTCTTTGTCAATCATAACATTGTTGTGCTGATTAACCTGTTTATTTGTTGGAAAAATGTGCAAGGCAGTTGATGCTTCTGCAGGAGTTTCATTTCTAGAAGCTTTTTTTAAAGTCTGAAGGTCTTCCTCTGCCAAAGGCTGTCCACGAACATGAATTCTCAGCCTGTTCAGCATGTTTGCAAATTGACAGTCATCTTTCTGGCGCATAATTTCAGTGAGAGTAACCATTGAAAATTGTCCATTCCATAAATCCATGAAATCATCTGACCTCTTTTTGTACAGGGAAAGTCCTCTTACTAGAGGGAGCTGGTAAAAATCACCAACAGCAAGGATGGATACATTACCAAAAGGTTGTTTAGAGTGTTTGATCTGTGATAATCGACCATGAATGTAAGTTAAGATCTTTTGGTCTACCATTGAAATTTCATCAATTATCAAAATCTTCAAGCTGTCGAATTTACTCCTTAAAGTGTTAAGTATGTTCTCACCCAAAGGTTGATATGGCAAGGTGGCATTCTTGCTGATAGCGAAGCCAGAGTGAATAGTCCTTCCTTGGATATTGAATGCCGCTGTTCCTGTTGGAGCCATAAGTAAAACAGCTGTTAAATCGGGTGAATTTGTAAATTTAGATAAGATTCTTGTTGTTTCATGATATATACAGCGAATCAGATGTGACTTTCCTGAACCAGCTCCTCCAGTTAAAAACATAAAGAATGGATCTGGCTTCTCATTCCTCAATACTTTCAAATTCCACTCTCTGATCTTGTAAAATACTTGCTGCTGTGTTTCATTCATGTTGCGAAGAGCATCCCGAATCTCTTCTTTGGACACAGTTGGAGCTTCATAATGGAAACTTGAACACTTCTTCTCTGACGGCCTATTAAAACTAAGTTCTGGTATGTCTTCTGGTTCATCCATTATTGTAGGTTGTTTTTCAAGTATAGATTCCAATCGTTCGACCTCTGCCTCTGGAGCTATTGATCCCCAGGAATCCTTACCTATATTGCCTGCCTGTACATCCTCCCAAGCTTTCTCTAAATTGTCATTGTCTTTTTCAAACTGGTGTCTGTTCTCTTCAACGACATCCATAACTTTCTGTCCATTAATTGAGCCATTTCTGACAAAGTCTTCCAAGTTCAAAAAGTCTGGTGGAACTGTTATTTTGGTTCTATGTGGAAGGAATAGCTGAGCCAAAGATAAAAAGTAGTCCTCAGGATTTTTGTCTTGTTTGAATTTAGGAAACCTTATCACTGCTTCTTTCCCGCTTTTCCTTTTTCTAATGTGTCCAAGGTCTTTTTGGAGTTAAAAACTGGTAATTTTGATTTTGGGTTTGGTTTCTGTGATTTTGGTAAAATGTTGTACTTGGAGACAAACTCTGCCAAAGACATGTTATCAAATACTGGATGTTTTGGACGAGCATAATACTTCTCATGTATAGAAACCATCCATATGTTCTCATCATCTTCACCTTGTCTAGATCTGGACTTTATAACACTAACTGGAAGGCTCATTCGAAAGATGTTGCTACCGGCTGGAATAAACACAACTTCTCTGGTGCACTGTTTAAGGTGTAACCCACAGACACGATATATAGCTTCTTGTGCTGAAACTTCTCTATTCTGCATATACACAGAGCCAATCTTTCTGAGGGCTGATGCTGCATCGATGTTACCTTCTGATGCTTCTTTCTGGGCATTCTGTAGAAGATCCCCTATTTCTGTCTCTGCCTTGCTAATGTATGATAACATATAAGCGACACAAGCATATGCATCGGTAACAAATTGTATGTCTAAATTTGCATTCCATGCCCTGGAGAGATCTTTGTTGTAATTGTTGACCCAAATGGCGGATAATTCTCTCTTAATGTGAACAGTGTTTTGTTTTGCAATCAGACACTGCTTGAACTCCAAATATGTTATTTTAACCAATTGAAGAATATGGGTCATGGAATAATTATTCTCATCTGCTTTTGACAGTAGAGTCCAGACGTCTCTGAGAATCTTTTTGGGGTTCCTAGCAGCTGCCTTAGCTATTTTATCAACTTCAGCAGCATTGGTTGGTGGCTTTTTAACTTCTATATGTTTCTCTTTATGGTCGACTCTTGCAATGAATGTCTTACGTATTGGTGGTCGTGGAAAGTTGAACCTACAATTTGTTGAATACTTTTTGCAGGACTTGGAATGGTTTTTGCTATGTACCTGCACGGTTGATATTATGTCATACAATTCTGGATCTGTGTCTTTGTTTGGCATTTTGCATGAAATATACTGATCGATGAATTTACACACTTCCTGATCAGTGTTCTCATCTAGCTTAGGTGCATCTTTGATCCAGAAAAGGCAATGGATGTGAGGCGACCCTCTCTGCTGAAATTCTGTTCGGTAAAAGTAATCCACAACTTTGCCTAACGGACATGATGGTGACATGATCAGGTCAGCAAATAGGGTTTTTACACGATGGTCAAACATCCGTGCACACAGCATTGGGTTGTCAGCAATCAAAGTGCACTTTTCAGACCATTCTAATTTATCTGGTTCGCGATCATCATTGTTGAAATATAAAAGAGTTTCCAAGACATCAGGCCACCTCATCTCAGCGGCGGAAAATGTGACAAACCATGTTGGGATACCCAACTGTTGTATCATGGCATAAAGGTCTTTCATAGTTCGTTGCCAGTAAGGTGGTGTTCCACGAACGGGCTGGAGAAATCGGAAACCAACATCAGACTTTAAGATGCCCTGGATATGATCATTATCTAACAACATTGATGATGTAACAGGTCTACCATCTTCTGTTGTTTGCTTCCCTTTTCTTAATGCCAAAGATATATTCGATGAAATTTTGTTGATTTCAGTAACATATTGAGCAAAAAATATGTAATCTTTGTTACAGGAAAAGCGATCATCGGCTGAAAACAATCTGGTATTGAAGTACTTGGATGGAGACAATTTGGTATCTCGATCTTCAAAAAATCCAAAGTGTCCATCTGGCAGAAGTGTAGGAAATGCCATTGCTTCTGAGCCATCTTCTGTAAATATATTTTGGGGACTCTGGTTTTCTGCTGGTGCTATACAGAGTGTCTTGTTGGTATCTAGGATTTCTTGTCCAATGTCAATGGGTTGAAAGCACGATTCAACAGGTAGTTTAGTTGAAGTGACATCATCCTGTTTCTCTGCTGACTCATCTTGAACACTGTCATTTTCTTGTTCCTGTCTTTCAACTGATTTCTCGTCTTCCTCATCATTTTCCTCAGAATCATCTTCTGGAGGTTGTTGAATCAAATCAGCATCTTTATTCTCCACAAGCCATGAATCATCAATGATGATATTCTCATACCATTTGTTGTTCACTTTCAAATACTTGATAGCATCAACAACATTGACTGGGTTAATCCATTGATGTGTATAATGTCCCTCATAAGATGTCTTTCTTTTGAGCTTGACCTTGATCAGTTGTGCTTCGTTGATGTTTCTAGGTAATGCACTAGTCACTGATGTTATGTCTGAAGGAACATTTATAACAGGTCCTTTCACTCCTTTTTGGCCACCTCTTGGTAAAGAAAGCAGCTTCATAAAAGGTATTCTTAAAGAAACTAACTGTCTCTCAAGAACGTTTAGTTTTGCTAGCTCTGGTGGGATTTGTGGTAATAATAGATTATTAGCTAAAGCTTGAGGAGGCATACTTCCTTGCTTGAGGTATCTATCACATGTGTGACAAATCCACTTATCATCTCTCTTTAGGAGCTTCATCCAGCACTTTTTAGAACACTTCTCATCACAAACATGAGACAGAATTGCTGTGAAACATCTTTCTGCCATTTCATTCATCTGTTGACTATTCTTTTTGAAGAAGCGCTTCTTGGTAAACTTCTTGACTTGCTTCATGTATAGAATTCGAATACACACTCTGCATATGTACTTTGGTGTACTATGTATGTGGTTGTGAAATGTTTTTATGCATGTATTAATTTTTGTTCTTGATGCTTTTACTTTGTCCTTCTTTTCCTGTCGTTCTGTGGCACTTTCATGATATTTAGTTTTCAGTTTAGTTTTCAATGAACAACGAAACAATGGATTCTTTGAATACTTTTGTTTAGAAGCAGTCTTAACTTTGTCTTTAAATTCTGTGTTTGCTGCATACTTTTGTCTAAAAGCAGTCTTAACTTTGTCTTTAAACACGGAGTTTGCTGCATACTTTTGTTTAGAAGCAGCTTTAACTTTGTCTTTAAACACTGTGTTTTCTGCATATTTCTGTTTAGAAGCAGTTTTAATTTTGTCTTTAAATTCTGTGTTTGCTGCATACTTTTGTTTAGAAGCAGTCGTAATTTTGTTTTTAAACACTGAGTTTGCTGCATACTTTTGTTTAGAAGCAGTCTTAGTTTTGTTTTTAAACACGGAGTTTGCTGCATACTTTTGTTTAGAAGCAGTCTTAGTTTTGTCTTTAAACACTGAGTTTGCTGCATACTTTTGTTTAGAAGCAGTCTTAACTTTGTCTTTAAACACTGAGTTTGCTGCATACTTTTGTTTAGAAGCAGTCTTAACTTTGTCTTTAAACACTGAGTTTGCTGCATACTTTTGTTTAGAAGCAGTCTTAATTTTGTCTTTAAACACTGAGTTTTCTGCATACTTTTGTTTAGAAGCAGTCTTAATTTTGTCTTTAAACACTGAGTTTGCTGCATACTTTTGTTTAAGCTTGTTGTAAATTTCATATTTATGGTACCGCTCCTTAGACAACCTAATCATCCTTGTAGTAAATGAGGGATCAAATTTGTATTTATGTATCTTTCTTCCCAGTATGTTCCTTCTTACTTTCTCATTTGTTTGATAAGCTGTTCTCATTTTGTCTCTCATTTTATGTTGTTGTTTTTTCCTGAATTGTTCATCACACTTATACTTTTTGTTCATTGTTTTTCTAGCTGATTCCTGATGTCTCTTTCTATCCTTCTGTTGACTTTGTTGTCCAGGACAGTAATATTGGTCCGTAGATACATGAATAGGAATCTCTGAATTCTCTACAGCGAGCACCACTTCAAAATGGTTTCCATTTCTATGGTATAAATAGATACCTTTATCAACAACTCTATCAACAGGACAATGTCTATTCCATTTCCAGTGCACGCCACTTTTTGAGTAAACATAAACATTTGCCTCTAGAAGCACTGCAGCTGTCAATATCTCCACTTCTGTTCCCCAAGTTCCATTGAGTTCCATATTAGTAGAAGCCAAGTAGAATTGTACATTTCCCTTAACACTGTCGGGTAAAATATATTCAATGTCATTTGGATGATTTCTCATGTAATCACTAATTGCTTTTCTGATATGCTCATGATAGTTTTCAGATTCGGTCCAAGCATATGACAGAGCTCGGGAGAGACAGTTTCCATCGCCAGTAATCTGATGCACTGCTCTAGGTGGTGTTAATGGTAAGGCTGGCAGAGTGTTTATTGATGTGTCGGGCAACTGTAGTGAAATTCCTAGTCTGGTGAGCTGCCTGTTTCTCCAGGTGGTATCTGGTGGTACATATGTAAAGGATTCTACAACCTGAAATGAATTGATATAACATACCATCAAAATCCTACATCCATGGTTCAGATTTTTTCACTACAGAATAAAATAGTTTGGGAAAAAAATGCTTCAATACAAATAAAAATAAACACTAATTTAGAGGACCTTGCCATATACTAACTGTATACCAAGTTTGGTTAAGATCAGTCAAAGGATTTTCAGTGTAGAGTGGTCACAAGGTTGTTATATGGGAAAATAGTCAAAGTCCAATTTTGACCTTGAACTTCATCTTCTGATCTTGAAAATGAATAGGCTTCTAGACCTTGCCATATACTAACTGTATACCAAGTTTAGTTAAGATAAGTCAAAGGATGTTTAGTGTAGAGTGGTCACAAGGTTGTTATATGGGGAAATAGTGAAAGTCCAATTTTGACCTTGACCTTGACTGTATGACCTTGAAAATAAGTAGGCTTCTAGACCTTGCCATATACTAACTGTATACCAAGTTAGGTTAAGATCGGTCAAAGGATATTCAGTATAGAGTGGTCACAAGGTTGTTACGAACGGACATACGGACGCACAAACGAACAAACGGACAGCCCCGTTACTATATCCCCTCTCAAACTCTGTTTGACGAGGGGATAATAATCTTTTTACCTGGAGAGTTAGGAATAAGTAGAGGAACTGTGAGAACACATATCAAGTATCACCAACATCTTTTTCAAAATTCAATATTTTAATGACACGGAATGTCAACCTTGCTTTGCTTTTCCTATTTTACAAAATATATTACAAGTATACCTGTAATCTGCTCCTTTGTTTACGCAGTTTATCAGATAATCTACGAGATCTTGTCCTTTTTTTCGACATAGTTCGGGTGTTTTGGTCTCTATTCAATCCTGAAAGAAAAGTTTGAATAATTATAAAATGTTACAGATTGTTACCCAATTGCATACCGTAATATAATAACAAGGGGCCCGGGCAATGCAAAATGGAACATATATACTCAATCTAATTTTAACCTGTGACCTTAACAATAAGGTACTAAATGAGATGCAGTCTTTTTTCATAAAAGAATGTTCCGTGTACAGAATCAATAAAATATCAATAAAAATTATACGAACGGCTTGACTGATACACAGACAGACATGTTCATTACCCCTTTGCAACTAGTATAATGTATGAGAGAGATCACATAACTGTATACAGTCAAACCTGTGTTAAGCAGCTACACTTGAGAAATGGTAAATATAGCTGTTTAAGACAGGTAGCAGCTTAATACAGTTTTAATGTATAATAAATTGTCACTTAATTAACACAATTAATGGCTGCTAAAAAAATAAAGGTGGCTGCTTGATACATGTGACTGTTAACACAGGTTTGGCGTATAAGAGAGAGCATGTAATTATACAGTTAAACCTGTCTTGAGGAGCCACACTTGGAAGGGAGTAAACTGGCTTTTAAAGACAGGTGGATGCTTAATACAGTTTAAATGTATAGTAAACTGTCACTAAATTAACAAAATCAATGGCTGCTTAATGGTAGTGGCTGCTTATAACAGGTAAATGTTAACATAGGTTTGACATATGTTTAAGACAGACAGTTAGCTGCTTAATATACAGTTTAAATGTATACACTGTCACTTAAATAACAAAATCAATGGCTGCTTAATCGAGGTGGCTGCTTAATACAGGTGACCGTTAACACAGGTTTGACGTATGAGAGAGAGCACGTATCTGTATAATATCAATTTTGTCTTTAGCAGCCACACTTAGAAACGAGTAAAACTGGCTGATTAAGTATTTAATAATTTAGCAACATTAATATATCTATATAACGTAATATCTGTGATGGCAACTTTGAAAAAAGAGCCTATTTTCCTATTTAATTTGAAAATTAAACCCCCAAAAATACAATACAAATGTCCAAAAAAATACGACCAATAATTTTGTTAAACATAGTACTCATTGAAAACGAGTAAAAAAAACCCATTTAGATAAATAAAGCACAAACCTGATTTTATAAATCCAAAACGTCCCAAAAAACCTCATTATTCCAAATTCAAATAATATTCTCCTTAATATTTTCTTATATAGAAATAAAAGCGCGAAAACCGAACAAAGGGTTTAGTCGGGTGTCGGTGTTGTTTTGTAAACCACGTGACAATAACAACCATGCAATAAACCATTGAGTCACATTTGTCCGATTTCACAATGAATAATGTGGATGATGCATGACTGAAATAGGCCATTACAGTCATGTTTCTCCTTTTCTGAAAATGTTTTCAAAAGCTTTCTGTTGCAACTGCGTGAAAAGTAATTGCATTGATGAAGCCTATAAAAAAGATTGTGTTATTTACACAGAGGTAAAGATATATTACTGTGGACTGTTCCGATGTAAATGCTTGGGAAAATCCATTAATATTGCATAAGCCTCCAGGTCACGGTCACCTTATTATCACATGGTGAGATCCCAGTAAAATTACGTCATACCTAAGGACCCCTTTTGTTCTATTTACTGGACGTATGACGTAGGTCATTTGTGGGCGGAAATAGTTTTACCTGGGTCAATGATTTAGGGAAAATTATTTTAATCCTTACCCATTTGCACACACATTTTGACGCACATGCAGCAGACTTCTTGTTATAGCATTGTGACAAAAGAAGAAATTACTACATTTTGTTTGAATTGAAAAGGATTTTAAAGGCTATTGAATTTATTAGCAAATTTTGAAACGGTGGCCATTTTGAAACTTTAAAGTTGTATGCACCCATTTGAGTGATGATCTATTTATGTGTGAAAGTTGATAGAGATTGCATCATTTTGAAACTTGATAGAGATTGCATCATTTTGAAACTTGAATTCAAGAAATGGCGGATAGAGATTGCATCATTTTGAAACTTTTCATGTGTGAAGTTTGATAGGGATCGCACCATCGAAACTTGAAATCAAGAAATGGCGGCCATTTTGAAACGGCGGCCATTATGAAAAGAAAAAAAGTTGGGTGCACCACTTTGAGTGAGTATCTATGTGTGTGTGAAGTTTGATAGAGATCGCACCATCGATGTCTGAGAAATCGCGCGTAAACTTGAAATCACGAAATGGTGGCCATTTTGAAACGGCGGCCATTTTGAAAAAAAAAAAAGTTGGATGCACCCCTTTGAGTGAGTATCTATTTATGTGTAAAGTTTGAAACTTATATTCAAGGAAAACTTGAATTCAAGAAATGACGGCCATTTTGAAAAAAAATAAGTTGGATGCACCCCTTTGAGTGAGTATCTATTCATGTGTGAAGTTTGATAGAGATCGCACCATCGAAACATAAAATCAAGAAATGGTGGCAATTTTAAAACGGCGGCCATTTTGAAAAAAAAAAAAATGGGTGCACCACTTTGAGTGAGTATCTATGTGTGTGTGAAGTTTGATAGAGATTGCACCATCGATGTCTGAGAAATCGCGCGGAAACTTGAAATCACGAAATGGTGGCCATTTTGAAACAGCGGCCATTTTGAAACGGCGGCCATTTTAAAAAAAAAAAAAGTTGGATGCACCCCTTTGAGTGAGTATCTATTCATGTGTGAAGTTTGAAACTTATATTCAAGGGAAACTTGAATTCAAGAATTGAGTATCTATGTGTGTGTGAAGTTTGATAGAGATCGCACCATCGATGTCTGAGAAATCGCGCGGAAACTTGAAATCACGAAATGGTGGCCATTTTGAAACGGCGGCCATTTTGAAGGAAAAAAAAGTTGGATGCACCCCTTTGAGTGAGTATCTATTCATGTGTGAAGTTTGAAACTTATATTCAAGGGAAACTTGAATTCAAGAAATGACGGCCATTTTGAAACTTATATTCAAGGGAAACTTGAATTCAAGAAATGACGGCCATTTTGAAAAAAAATAAGTTGGATGCACCCCTTTGAGTGAGTATCTATTCATGTGTGAAGTTTGATAGAGATCGCACCATCGAAACATAAAATCAAGAAATGGTGGCCATTTTAAAACGGCGGCCATTTTGAAAAAAAAAAAAGTTGGGTGCACCACTTTGAGTGAGTATCTATGTGTGTGAAGTTTGATAGAGATCGCACCATCGATGTCTGAGAAATCGCGCGAAAACTTGAAATCACGAAATGGTGGCCATTTTGAAACGGCGGCCATTTTGAAAAAAAAAAGTTGGATGCACCCCTTTGAGTGAATATCTATTCATGTGTGAAGTTTGATAGAGATCAGACCATCAAAACTTAAAATCTAGAAATGGCGGCCATTTTGAAACGGCGTTCATTTTGAAAAAAAAAAAAGCTAAATGCACCACTTTGAGTGAGTATCTATGTATGTGTGAAGTTTGATAGAGATCGCACCATCGATGTCCGAGAAAACTGGCGGACAAGTTCAGGACTAAGAAAAAACAAAAAAATAGTAATAATAATAACAAGTGCTGATTGTGATTGCAAGCAAGTCACATATATATCCCCAACCGGCAAATTGCCGCCACGGGATAAAATTTCGATACCGGAAATGAACTCGCCACACATATATCTACTTGTAAGCAAAATTTCATCGAAATTGGAGCATTTTTAGGTTTTGGCGGCATAAAATTTATATTTGCTTGAAAACCAAATTTTATCGAAATCGGAGCATTTTTTTGTTTTTGTGGCCATTTTGAATAAAAACAGGCCGCCCTGGATGAAATTTCTGTAGCGGAAAACTAAATTTTCATCAAAATCGAAGCATTTTTAGGTTTCGGCAGCCATTTTGAATAAAATATGGCCACCGCGGGATAAAATTTTTGATACCGTAAATGAACTCGCCACACTTATATTTACTTGAAAACCAAATTTCATCAAAATCGGAGCATTTTTAGGTTTCGGTGGCCATTTTGAATAAAATATAGCCGCCACGGGATAACAATTGAATACCGGAAATGAACTCGCCACACCCATATCAACTTGAAAACCAAATTTCATCAAAATCGGAGCATTTTTAGTTTTAGGCAGCCATTTTGAATTTAAAATGGCCGTCGCGGAATAAAATTTCGATACCGGGAATGAACTCGCCACACTTATATGTACTTGAAAACCAAATTTCATCGAAATCGGAGCATTTTTAGGTTTCGGCGGCCATTTTGAATAAAAAATGGCAAACACGGGATAAAATTTCAATACCGGAAACGAAATCGCCACACGTATATCTACTTGAAAACCAAATTTCAATGAAATCGGAGCGTTTTAAGTATAAAAAGGGACATAACTCCGGGAAATAGGAACGGAGTTACCTCTGTTTTAAGCGCACACAATAGCATGTGCTGGTGATTATTTCTACCAAGTTTGGCATCAATATCTTATACGGTGTAGGAGAAGTAGGCCGAACAATACGGACGGAAATTTCTTGCTGTTTGACAGCGGTTGTCTAAAAATGGGCATAACTCTGGGAAAAAGGAACAGAGTTACCTCTTTTTTTGGCACACACAATATCATGTGGCTTTCTACTAAGTTTGGCATCAATATGTTATACATTGTAGGAGAACTAGGCCGGACAAATGACGGACTGAAATTTTTTGATTTTTGACGGCTTCCCATTCGAAAATGGCGGCCATCTTTAAATTCTAAAACCCACCTGCGCAACTTCAGGCGTAAACCTATGTTTGTGCCAATTTTCATAAATATCCCTCCATACATCTCCTAGAAAAACTCCGGACAAATTGGAGGTAAAGAAGAAGAAAAATAATAATAACAAGTGGTGATTGTGATTGCAAGCAAGTCACATATATATCCCCAACCGGCAAATTGTCACCACAAGATAAAATTTCATTACCTGAAATGAACTCGCCACATCTATATCTACTTGAAAGCCAAATTTCATCTAAATTGGAGCATTTTTATGTTTTGGCTGCTATTTTGAATCTAAAATGGCCACCGCGGCATAACATTTATATTTGCTTGAAAAACAAATTTCATCAAAATCGAAACATTTTTAGGCCTATGCGACCATTTTGAATAAAATATGGCGGCCGCGGGATAACATTGTTAATACTGTAAACGAACTCCCCATACTTATATGTACTTGAAAACTAAATTTCATCAAAATCGGAGCATTTGTAGGTTTCGGCGGCCATTTTGAATGAAATATAGTCGCCACAGGATAACAATTTGATACCGGAAATGAACTCGCAACACCCATATCAACTTGAAAACCAAATTTCATCGAAATCGGAGTATTTTTTTGTTTTGGCGGCCATTTTGAATAAAAAATGGCCGCCGCTGGATAAAATTTCCTATTGCGGAAAACTAATTTTCATCGAAATCGAGGCAATTGAAGGTTTCGGCAGCCATTTTGAATAAAATATGACCGCCGCGGGATAACATTTTTGATAACGTAAATGAACTTGCCACACTTATATTTACTTGAAAACCAAATTTTATCGAAATCGGAGCATTTTTAGTTTTAGGCGGCCATTTTGAATAAAATTTAGCCGCCACGGAATAAAATTTCGATACCGGGAATGAACTCGCCACACTTATATGTACTTGAAAACTAAATTTCATCAAAATCGGAGCATTTTTAGGTTTCGGCGGCCATTTTGAATAAAAAATAGCAACCGCGGGATGAAATTTCGATACCGGGAATGAACTCGCCACACCTACGTCTACTTGAAAACAAAATTTTAATGAAATCGGAGCGTTTTAAGGTTTATTGAGGTTTTGAAATTGTTTTAAGTATAAAAAGGGGCAGAACTCCGCAAAATAGGAACGGAGTTACCTCTGTTTTAAGCACAAACAATATAATGTGGTGGTGATTATTTCTACCAAGTTTGGCATCAATATCTTATACGGTGTAGGAGAAGTAGGCCGGACAATACGGACGGAAATTTCTTGATGTTTGATGGCGGTTGTCTAAAAATGGGCATAACTCTAGGAAAAAGGAACGGAGTTACCTCCTTGTTTGGCACACACAATATCATGTGGTGTCGATTCTTTCTACTAAGTTTGGCATCAATATGTTATACATTGTAGGAGAACTAGGCCGGACAAGTGACGGACTGAAATTTTTTGATTTTTGACGGCTTCCCGTTCGAAAATGGCGGCCATCTTTAAAATTCTAAAACCCACCTGCACAACTTCAGGCGGAGACCTATGTTTGTGACAATTTTCATAAAGATCCCTCCATACATCTCCTAGAAAAACTCCGGACAAATTGGAGGTAAAGAAGAAGAAAAATAATAATAACTAGAGATTGTAACTGTAGCAACAGTTACGAACGATTCCCTTGCCATTTTATTTAACAATGGGAGATAACAGAAACGAGTATTTGGTCATGCGCTAATACACTTGCGAAAGTAGTGCTACTTGAATAGGAACACATGCACTAAGTTTCAAGTCTCTATCACTTGTCGTTTTTGAGTTATACAATTCCGCAAAATCGACCAATCAGAAACGAGTATTCGGTCATGCGCTAATACACTTGAGAAAGTAAAACTACATGTACTAAGTTTCAAGTCACTATAACTTGTCGTTTTTGAGTTATACAAGTCCGAAAAATCGACCAATCAGAAGCGAGTATTCGGTCAAGCACAAATACACATGAGAAAGTAGTATCACTTGATTGGGAACACTTGTACTAAGTTTCAAGTCTCTATCACTTGTCGTTTTTGAGTTATACAAGTCCGAAAAATCGACCAATCAGAAACGAGTATTCGGTCAAGCTCAAATACACATGAGAAAGTAGGTCACTTGATTGGGAACATTTGTACTAAGTTTCAAGTCTCTATCTCTTTTCGTTATCGAGTTATACAAGTTCAAATCACCCAATTATTAAAAAAATAAAAAAGGGGAGATAACTTTGCAAAAAAGTGGCCCAGAGTTATAATTCTTGCATGTTGTACAACTACACAGTGCCATCTATCTATGTTCCAAGTTTCAATAATATCTGACCATTCGTTCACAAGATATGGCTCTGACAAAAATTGATTAAAATATTGAAAAAGGGGAGATAACTTTGCAAAACAGTGGCTCAGAGTTATCATTCTTGAAAACTTCACAAGTTCACATTGCCATCTATCTATGTTGCAAGTTTCGATCAATTCCATCAACTAGTTTATGAGTATTGCTCTGGACAAAAATTTGGATAGCTGAAAGAGAATAATAATAATAATAATAATAACTAGAAAGGTTGTTTTTATGAAAAAACATATGTCTCCCCATTGCAGTTTGTCAATGACTATTAAAATATTGAACAAGGGGAGATAACTTTGCAACGAAGTAGCCCAGAGTTATAATTCTTGCAAGGTGCACAACTTCACATTGCCATCTGTCTATATTCCAAGTTTCAATAAATTCCTTTAAGTACTTTCTTAGTTCTGCTCTGGAGAAAGTTTACACTATTAAAATATTGAACAAGGGGAGATAACTCATAATTATTGCAAGGTGCACAACTTCACATTGCAATCTATCTATGTTCCAAGTTTCAATAAATTCCTTTAAATAGTTTCTGAGTTCTGCTCTGGACAAAGTTTACACTATTAAAATATTGAACAAGGGGGAGATAACTCATAATTATTGCAAGGTGCACAACTTCACATTGCCATCTATCTATGTTCCAAGTTTCAATAAATTCCTTCAAGTAGTTTCTGAGTTCTGCTCTGGACAAAGTTTACACTATTAAAATATTGAACAAGGGGGAGATAACTCATAAGTCTTGCAAGGTGCACAACTTCACATTGCCATCTAACTATATTCCAAGTTTCAATAAATTCCTTCAAGTATTTTCTGAGTTCTGCTCTGGACAAAGTTTACACTATTAAAATATTGAACAAGGGGGAGATAACTCATAATTATTGCAACATGCACAACTTCACATTGCCATCTATCTATATTCCAAGTTTCAATAAATTCCTTCAAGTAGTTTCTGAGTTCTGCTCTGAACAAAGTTTACACTATTAAAATATTGAACAAGGGCAGATAACTTTGCAACAAAGTGGCCCAGAGTTATAATTCTTGCAAGGTGCACAACTTCACATTGCCATCTATCTATATTCCAAGTTTCAATAAATTCCTTCAAGTAGTTTCTGAGTTCTGCTCTGGACAAAGTTTACACTATTAAAATATTGAACAAGGGCAGATAACTTTGCAACAAAGTGGCCCAGAGTTATAATTCTTGCAAGGTGCACAACTTCACATTGCCATCTATCTATGTTCCAAGTTTCAATCAATTACTTCAAATAGTTTCCGAGTTCTGCTCTGGACAAACAAAAGTTAAGAAGAAGAAGAAGAATAATAAGAAGAACTAGAGATTGTAACTGTAGCAACAGTTACGAACGATTCCCTTGCCATTTTATTTAACAATGGGAGATAACAGAAACGAGTATTCGGTCATGCGGAAATACACTTGCGAAAGTAGTACCACTTGATTAGGAACACATGTACTAAGTTTCAAGTCACTATCACTTGTCGTTTTTGAGTTATACAATTCCGAAAAATCGACCAATCAGAAACGAGTATTCGGTCATGCGCTAATACACTTGAGAAAGTAGTACCACTTGATTAGAAATACATGTACTAAGTTTCAAGTCTCTATCACTTTTCGTTTTTGAGTTATACAAGTCAGAAAAATCGACCAATCAGAAACAAGTATTCGGTCATGCGCTAATACACTTGAGAAAGTAGTACTACTTGATTAGAATCACATGTACTAAGTTTCAAGTCTCTATCACTAGTCATTCTTTAGTTATACAAGTCAGAAAAATCGACCAATCAGAAACGAGTATACGGTCATGCGCTAATACACTTGAGAAAGTAGTACTACTTGATTAGAAACACATTTACTTAGTTTCAAGTCTCTATCACTTGTCGTTTTTGAGTTATACAAGTCCGAAAAATCGACCAATCAGAAGCGAGTATTCGGTCATGCTCAAATACACATGAGAAAGTAGGTCATTTAATTGGGAACACTTGTACTAAGTTTCAAGTCTCTATCACTTTTCGTTATCGAGTTATACAAACTTTAATCACCAAATTATTAAAATAATGAAAAAGGGGAGATAACTTTGCAAAAAAATGGCTCAGAGTTATCATTCTTCAATCTTGCACACCTTAACAATGCCATCTATCTATGTTCCAAGTTTCAATATTATCTGACCATTCGTTCACAAGATATCGCTCGGACAAAACTTGATTTAAATATTGAAAAAGGGGAGATAACTTTGCAAAAAAGGGGCTCAGAGTTATCATTTTTGCCTCTTGCACAACTTCACATTGCCATCTATCTATGTTCCAAGTTTCAATAATATCTGATCATTAGTTCATGATATATCGCTCGGACAAAAATGTGGATAGAAGAAAGAGAATAAACAATAATAATAATAAGAAAAAACAATAGAAAAACAATACGATTCCCAACTCTGTTGGGGAATCGTAATAATAATAAGAACTAGAAAGGTTGTTTTTATGAAAAAACATATGTCTCCCCATTGCAGTTTGTCAATGACTATTAGAATATTGAAAAGGGGGAGATAACTTTGCAACGAAGTAGCCCAGAGTTATAATTATTGCAAGGTGCACAACTTCACATTGTCATCTATCTAAATTCCAAGTTTCAATAAATTCCTTCAAGTAGTTTCTGAGTTGTGCTCTAGACAAAGTTTACACTATTAAAATATTGAACAAGGGGGAGATAACTCATAATTATTGCAAGGTGCACAACTTCACATTGCCATCTATCTAATTCTATGTTCCAAGTTTCAATAAATTCCTTCAAGTAGTTTCTGAGTTCTGCTCTGGACAAAGTTTACACTATTAAAATATTGAAGAAGGGGGAGATAACTCATAATTATTGCAAGGTGCACAACTTCACATTTCCATCTATCTATGTTCCAAGTTTCAATAAATTCCTTCAAGTAGTTTCTGAGTTCTGCTCTGGACAAAGTTTACACTATTAAAATATTGAACAAGGGCAGATAACTTTGCAACAAAGTGGCCCAGAGTTATAATTCTTGCAAGGTGCACAACTTCACATTGCCATCTATCTATGTTCCAAGTTTCAATCAATTACTTCAAGTAGTTTCCGAGTTCTGCTCTGGACAAACAAAAGTTAAGAAGAAGAAGAAGAAGAATAATAACTAGAGATTGTAACTGTAGCAACAGTTACGAACGATTCCCTTGCCATTTTATTGAACAAGGGCAGATAACACAATGGCCCAGAGTATTTGGTCATGCGCTAATACACTTGAGAAAGTAGAACTACTTGATTAGGAACACATGTACTGAGTTTCAAGTCACTATCACTTGTCGTTTTTGAGTTATACAAGTCCGAAAAATCGACCAATCAGAAGCGAGTATTCGGTCATGCGCAAATACACATGAGAAAGTAGTATCACTTGATTGGGAACACTTGTACTAAGTTTCAAGTCTCTATCACTTGCCGTTTTTAAGTTATACATGTCCGAAAAATCGACCAATCAGAAACGATTATTCGGTCATGCGCTAATTCACTTGAGAAAGTAGTACTTCTTGATTAGAAACACATGTACTAAGTTTCAAGTCTCTATCACTAGTCGTTTTTGAGTTATACAAGTCCGAAAAATCGACCAATCAGAAGCGAGTATTCGGTCATGCGCAAAAGTTTCAAGTCTCTATCACTAGTCGTTTTTGAGTTATACAAGTCCGAAAAATCGACCAATCAGATGCGAGTATTCGGTCATGCGCAAATACACATGAGAAAGTAGTATCACTTGATTGGGAACATTTGTACTAAATTTCAAGTCTCTATCGCTTTTCGTTATCGAGTTATACAAGTTCTAATCACCCAATTATTAAAATATTGAACAAGGGGAGATAACTTTGCAACAAAGTGACCCAGAGTTATAATTCTTGAATCTTGCACAACCTCATATTGCCATCTATCTATGTTCCAAGTTTCAATATTATCTGACCATTCGTTCACAAGATATCGCTCGGACAAAAATTGATTTTAATATTGAAAAAGGGGAGATAACTTTGCAAAAAAGAGGCTCAGAGTTATAATTCTTGCAAACTGCACAACTTCACATAGTCATCTATCTATGTTGCAAGTTTCAATCAATTCCATCAAGTTGTTTATGAGTACTGCTCTGGACAAGAATTTGGATAGAAGAAAAAGAAGAAAGAAAGAATAATAATAAAAAACAGTAGAAAAACAATACGATTCCCAACTCTGTTGGGGAATCGTAATAATAAGAAACCGTGCAAAAACAATATATCCCCCAACTTTGTTGTTGGTGATATAATAACAAGTGCTGATTGTGATTGCAAGCAAGTCACATATATATCCCCAACCGGCAAATTGCCGCCACGAGATAAAATTTCGATACCGGAAATGAACTCGCCACACCTTTATCTACTTGAAAATCAAATTTCATCGAAAATGGAGCATTTTTGGGTTTTGGCGGCCATTTTGAATCTAAAATGGCCACCACAGCATAAAATTTATATTTGCTTGAAAATCAAAATTCATCGAAATCGGAGCTTTTTTTTGTTTTGGAGGCCATTTTGAATAAAAAATGGCCGCCGCTGGGTAAAATGTTCCGTAGCGGAAAACTAAATTTCATCGAAATCGAAGCATTTTTCGGTTTCGGCAGCCATTTTAAATAAAATATGGCCGCCGCGGGATAAAATTTTTGATACCGTAAATGAACTCACCACACTTATATGTACTTGAAAACCAAATTTCATCGAAATCGGAGCATTTTTAGGTTTCGGCGGCCATTTTGAATAAAAAATAGCAACCGCGGGATAAAATTTCGATACCGGAAATGAACTCGCCACACCTATGTCTACTTGAAAACCAAATTTCAATGAAATCCGAGCGTTTTAAGGTTTATTGAGGTTTTGAACATTTTTTAAGTATAAAAAGGGGCATAACTCCGTAAAATAGGAACGGAGTTACCTCTGTTTTAAGCGCAAACAATATCATGTGGTGGTGATTATTTCTACCATGTTTGGCATCAATATCTTATACGGTGTAGGAGAAGTAGGCCGGACAATATGGTCTGAAATTTCTTGATGTTTGATGGCGGTCGTCTAAAAATGGGCATAACTCTGGAAAAAAGAAACGGAGTAACCTCCTTTTTTGGCACACACAATATCATGTGGTGTCGATTCTTTCTACTAAGTTTGGCATCAATATGTTATACATTGTAGTAGAACTAGGCCGGACAAATGACGGACTGAAATTTTTTGATTTTTGACAGCTTCCCGTTCGAAAATGGCGGCCATCTTGAAAATTCTAAAACCCACCTGCGTAACTTCAGGCAGAGACCTATGTTTGTGCAAATTTTCATAAAGATCCCGCCATACATCTCCTAGAAAAACTCCGGACAAATTGGAGGTAAAGAAGAAGAAAAATAATAACAAGTGCTGATTGTGATTGCAAGCAAGTCACATATATATCCCCAACCGGCAAATTGCCACCACGGGATAACATTTCGATACCGGAACTGAACTCGCCACACCTATATCTACTTGAAAGCCAAATTTCATCGAAATTGGAGCATTTTTAGGTTTTGGCGGCCATTTTAAATCTAAAATGGCCACCACGGCATTAAATTTATATTTGCTTGAAAATCAAATTTCATCGAAATCGGAGTATTTTTTTGTTTTGGCGGCCATTTTGAATAAAAAATGGCCGCCGCTGGAGAAAATTTCTTATTGCGGAAAACTAAATTTCATCGAAATCGAGGCATTTTTAGGTTTCTGCAGCCATTTTGAATAAAATATGGCCGGCGCGGTGTAACATTTTTGATACCGTAAATGAACTTGCCACACTTATATTACTTGAAAACCAAATTTCATCAAAATCGGAGCATTTGTAGGTTTTGGCAGCCATTTTGAATAAAATATAGCCGCCACGGGATAAAAATTCGATACCGGAAATGAACTCACCACAACCATATCAACTTGAAAACCAAATTTCATCGAAATCGGAGCATTTTTAGTTTTAGGCAGCCATTTTGAATTTAAAATGGCCTTCGCGGAATAAAATTTCGATACCGGGAATGAACTCACCACACTTATATGTACTTGAAAATCAAATTTCATCAAAATCGGAGCATTTTTAGGTTTCGGCGGCCATTTTGAATAAAATATAGCCACCACGGGATAAAAATTCGATACCGGAAATGAACTCGCCACACCCATATCAACTTGAAAACAAAATTTCATCGAAATCGGAGCATTTTTAGTTTTAGGCAGCCATTTTGAATTTAAAATGGCCGTTGTGGCATTAAATTTATATTTGCTTGAAAACCAAATTTCATCGAAATCAGAGTATTTTTTTGTTTTGGCGGCCATTTTGAATTAAAAATGGCCGCCGCTGGATTAAATGTCCTATTGCGGAAAACTAAATTTCATCGAAATCGAGGCATTTTTAGGTTTCGGCAGCCATTTTGAATAAAATATGGCCGCCGCGGGATAACATTTTTGATACCGTAAATGAACTCGCCACACTTATATTTACTTGAAAACCAAATTTCATCAAAATCGGAGCATTTTTAGGATTCGGCTGGCATTTTGAATAAAATATAGCCGCCACGGGATAAAAATTCGATACCGGAAATGAACTCGCCACACCCATATCAACTTGAAAACCAAATATCATCGAAATCGGAGCATTTTTAGTTTTAGGCAGCCATTTTGAATTTAAAATGGCCGTCGCGGAATTAAATTTCGATACCAGGAATGAACTGACCACACTTATATGTACTTGAAAACCAAATTTCATCGAAATCAGAGCATTTTTAGGTTTCGGCGGCCATTTTGAATAAAAAATAGCAACTGCGGGATAAAATTTCGATACCGGAAATGAACTCGCCACACCTATGTCTACTTGAAAACAAAATTTCAATGAAATCGGAGCGTTTTAAGGTTTATTGAGGTTTTGAACATTTTTTAAGTATAAAAAGGGGCATAACTCCGGGAAATAGGAACGGAGTTACCTCTGTTTTTAGTGCAAACAATATAATGTGGTGGTGATTATTTCTACCAAGTTTGGCATCAATATCTTATACTGTGTAAGAGAAGTAGGCCGGACAATACGGACGTAAATTTCTTGATGTTTGATGGCGGTTGTCTAAAAATGGGCATAACTCTGGGTAAAAGAAACGGAGTTACCTCTTTTTTTGGCACACACAATATCATGTGGTGTCGATTCTTTCTACTAAGTTTGGCATCAATATGTTATACATTGTAGTAGAACTAGGCCGGACAAATGACGGACTGAAATTTTTTGATATTTGACGGCTTCCCGTTCGAAAATGGCGGCCATCTTGAAAATTCTAAAACCCTCCTGCGCAACTTCAGGCGGAAACCTATGTTTGTGCCAATTTTCATAAAGATCCTTCCATACATCTCCTAGAAAAACTCCGGACAAATTGGAGGTAAAGAAGAAGAAAAATAATAATAACTAGAGATTGTAACTGTAGCAACAGTTACGAACGATTCCCTTGCCATTTTATTGAACAAGGGCAGATAACACAATGGCCCAGAGTATTCGGTAATGCGCTAATACACTTGCGAAAGTACTACTACTTGATTAGGGACACATGTACTAAGTTTCAAATCTCTATCACTTGTCGTTTTTGAGTTATACAAGTCCGAAAAATCGACCAATCAGAAACGAGTATTCGGTTATGCGCTAATACACATGCAAAAATAGAACTACTTGATAAGAAACACATGTACTAAGTTTCAAGTCTCTATCACTTGTCGTTTTTGAGTTATACAAGTCAGAAAAATCTACCAATCACAAACGAGTATTCGGTCATGCGCTAATACACTTGAAAAAGTAGTACTACTTGATTAGAATCACATGTACTAAGTTTCAAGTCTCTATCACTAGTCATTTTCGAGTTATACAAGTCCGAAAAATCGACCAATCAGAAACGAGTATTCGGTCAAGCTCAAATACACATGAGAAAGTAGGTCACTTGATTGGGAACATTTGTACTAAGTTTCAAGTCTCTATCTCTTTTCGTTATCGAGTTATACAAGTTCAAATCACCCAATTATTAAAAAAATGAAAAAGGGGAGATAACTTTGCAAAAAAGTGGCCCAGAGTTATAATTCTTGCATGTTGTACAACTGCACAGTGCCATCTATCTATGTTCCAAGTTTCAATAATATCTGACCATTCGTTCACAAGATATCGCTCTGACAAAAATTGATTAAAATATTGAAAAAGGGGAGATAACTTTGCGAAACATTGGCTCAGAGTTATCATTCTTGAAAACTACACAAGTTCACATTGCCATCTATATATGTTGGAAGTTTCAATCAATTCCATCAAGTAGTTTATGAGTATTGCTCTGGACAAAAATTTGGATAGAAGAAAGAGAATAATAACTAGAGATTGTAACTGTAGCAACAGGTACGAACGATTCCCTTGCCATTTTATTTAATAATGGGAGATAACAGAAACGAGTATTTGGTCATGCGCTAATACACTTGCAAAAGTAGTACTACTTGATTAGGAACACATGTACTAAGTTTCAAGTCTCTATCACTTGTCGTTTTTGAGTTATACAATTTCGAAAAATCGACCAATCAGAAACGAGTATTCGGTCATGCGCTAATACACTTGAGAAAGTAGTACTACTTGATTAGAAACACATTTACTTAGTTTCAAGTCTCTATCACTTGTCGTTTTTGAGTTATACAAGTCCGAAAAATCGACCAATCAGAAGCGAGTATTCGGTCATGCTCAAATACACATGAGAAAGTAGGTCATTTAATTGGGAACACTTGTACTAAGTTTCAAGTCTCTATCACTTTTCGTTATCGAGAGTCTCTATCACTTGTCGTTTTTGAGTTATACAAGTCCGAAAAATCGACCAATCAGAAACGAGTATTCGGTCATGCGCTAATACACTTGAGAAAGTAGAACTACTTGATTAGAAACACACGTACTAAGTTTCAAGTCACTATCACTTGTTGTTTTTGAGTTATACAAGTCCGAAAAATCGACCAATCAGAAGCGAGTAATCGGTCATGTGCAAATACACATGAGAAAGTAATATCACTTGAGTGGGAACACTTGTACTAAGTTTCAAGTCTCTATCACTTGTGCTTTTTGAGTTATACATGTCCAAAAAATCGACCAATCAGAAACGAGTATTCGGTCATGCGCTAATTCACTTGAGAAAGTAGTACTACTTGATTAGAAACACATGTACTAAGTTTCAAGTCTCTATCACTAGTCGTTTGTGAGTTATACAAGTCCGAAAAATCGACCAATCAGAAGAGAGTATTCGGTCATGCTCAAATAAACATGAGAAAGTAGTATCACTTGATTGGGAACATTTGTACTAAATTTCAAGTCTCTATCACTTGTCGTTTTTGAGTTATACAAGCTCAAATCACCCAATTATTAAAAAAATGAAAAGGGGGAGATAACTTTGCAAAAAAGTGGCCCAGTGTTATAATTCTTGCATGTTGTACAACTGCACAGTGCCATCTATCTATGTTCCAAGTTTCAATAATATCTGACCATTCGTTCACAAGATATAGCTCTGACAAAAATTGATTAAAATATTGAAAAAGGGGAGATAACTTTGCAAAAAAGTGGTTCAGAGTTATCATTCTTAAAAACTACACAAGTTCACATTGCTATCTATCTATGTTGCAAGTTTCGATCAATTCCATCAAGTAGTTTATGAGTATTGCTCTGGACAAAAATTTGGATAGCTGAAAGAGAATAATAATAAGAACTAGAGATTGTAACTGTAGCAACAGTTACGAACGATTCCCTTGCCATTTTATTGAACAAGGGCAGATAACACAATGGCCCAGAGTATTCGGTAATGCGCTAATACAATTGCGAAAGTACTACTACTTGATTAGGGACACATGTACTAAGTTTCAAGTCTCTATCACTTGTCGGTTTTGAGTTATACAAGTCCGAAAAATCGACCAATCAGAAACGAGTATTCGGTCATGCGCTTATACACTTGCGAAAGTACTACTACTTGATTAGGGACACATGTACTAAGTTTCAAGTCTCTATCACTTGTCGTTTTTGAGTTATACAAGTCCGAAAAATCGACCAATCAGAAACGAGTATTCGGTCATGCGCTAATACACATGCAAAAGTAGAACTACTTGATAAGAAACATATGTACTAAGTTTCAAGTCTCTATCACTTGTCGTTTTTGAGTTATACAAGTCAGAAAAATCGACCAATCAGAAACGAGTATTCGGTCATGCGCTAATACACTTGAGAAAGTAGTACTACTTGATTAGAATCACATGTACTAAGTTTCAAGTCTCTATCACTAGTCATTTTCGAGTTATACAAGTCCGAAAAATCGACCAATCAGAAACGAGTATTCGGTCAAGCTCAAATACACATGAGAAAGTAGGTCACTTGATTGGGAACATTTGTACTAAGTTTCAAGTCTCTATCTCTTTTCGTTATCGAGTTATACAAGTTCAAATCACCCAATTATTAAAAAAATGAAAAAGGGGAGATAACTTTGCAAAAAAGTGGCCCAGAGTTATAATTCTTGCATGTTGTACAACTGCACAGTGCCATCTATCTATGTTCCAAGTTTCAATAATATCTGACCATTCGTTCACAAGATATGGCTCTGACAAAAATTGATTAAAATATTGAAAAAGGGGAGATAACTTTGCAAAAAAGTGGCTCAGAGTTATCATTCTTGAAAACTACACAAGTTCACATTGCCATCTATCTATGTTGCAAGTTTCGATCAATTCTATCAAGTAGTTTATGAGTATTGCTCTGGACAAAAATTTGGATAGGAGAAAGAAAATAATAATAATAATAATAATAAGAAGAAGAAGAAGAAGAATAATAAAAAACAATAGAAAAACAATACGATTCCCAACTCTGTTGGGGAATCGTAATAAAAAACAATAGAAAAACAATACGATTCCCAACTACTTGATTAGAAACACATGTACTAAGTTTCAAGTCTCTATCACTAGTCGTTTGTGAGTTATACAAGTCCGAAAAATCGACCAATCAGAAGAGAGTATTCGGTCATGCTCAAATAAACATGAGAAAGTAGTATCACTTGATTGGGAACATTTGTACTAAATTTCAAGTCTCTATCACTTGTCGTTTTTGAGTTATACAAGCTCAAATCACCCAATTATTAAAAAAATGAAAAGGGGGAGATAACTTTGCAAAAAAGTGGCCCAGAGTTATAATTATTGCATGTTGTACAACTGCACAGTGCCATCTATCTATGTTCCAAGTTTCAATAATATCTGACCATTCGTTCACAAGATATAGCTCTGACAAAAATTGATTAAAATATTGAAAAAGGGGAGATAACTTTGCAAAAAAGTGGCTCAGAGTTATCATTCTTGAAAACTACACAAGTTCACATTGCCATCTATCTATGTTGCAAGTTTCGATCAATTCCATCGAGTAGTTTATGAGTATTGCTCTGGACAAAAATGTGGATAGCTGAAAGAGAATAATAATAATAATAATAAAAAGAAAAAACAATAGAAAAACAATACGATTCCCAACTCTGTTGGGGAATCGTAATAAAAAGAAAAAACAATAGAAAAACAATACGATTCCCAACTCTGTTGGGGAATCGTAATAATAAGAAACGGTGCAAAAACAATATATCCCCCAACTTTGTTGTTGGGGATATAATAAGAAACGGTGCAAAAACAATATATCCCCCAACTTTGTTGTTGGGGATATAATAATAATAAGAAACGGTGCAAAAACAATATATCCCCCAACTTTGTTGTTGGGGATATAATAATAATAAGAAAAAGAAACTGAACAAAAACAATAAGTCCCCCAAACTCCGTTTGGGTGACTTAATAATAAGATGAAAAAGAAACTGAACAAAAACAATAAGTCCCCAAACTCCGTTTGGGTGACTTAATAAGAAAAAGAAACTGAACAAAAACAATAAGTCCCCAAACTCCGTTTGGGTGACTTAATAATAAAAAACAATAGAAAAACAATACGATTCCCAACTTTGTTGGGGAAACGTAATAACTACAAATACAGCATGTCCCCCCTTTCGGAGAAGGGGAGACATAATAAACATTTACTTATTGCGTAAGTAATTTCAGGTATGTCACAGAAAACTATGGAAACAAGATAATGTTAGTTGTCTGTGACTTTCCATAAACAGCATTTATATTTCTTTAAAAGTACTAGATACACATACTTATTGTGTATACAATGTACATGTATATGCCTCATTGAACTGAGTGTGTTTTTATAACAGTTATGTACATTTTATCTCAACACGGTTTGTATATGACATCCAACCTTTAAATACATTCCGGAATTAAAATGTACATGAATGTCTCCGTTTTTAAAATCCTGAAATCTTGGAGAAAAGTATAATTTGTGAGTGTCGGCTCTTGGGTAACATGTTTGTGGTTAGTCCCAAACCCATTCAGCTTCTTACTTTAAAAAAAATAAATCGATTTGAACTTTTTTTACATGAGTTTTGTTCCCTCTGGATAGAAATGCCACTTTAACAACGGCAATATGTCTGACAGTTTTTTAATTGAACGAGGATTAAGACAAGGCTGTCCATTGTCTTCGTCCTTGTTCCTTTGTTGTATTGAATTGTTATCAAATTACATCAATAAAAGTAAAGAAATCATTGGAATCAAAATCGATGATCAGGAATTGAAACAAGCTAAGTTTGCGGATGATGCAACATTTCTGACAGATGGAACTGAAAAATCAATTAAGTCCTTGATTTACACTTTAACAGATTTTGGTAAACTGTCTGGTTTAAAATTAAATATTAACAATTTTAAGGTTTGGTAGCTTAAAAAATGAACATTTGGAATACTGTAAAAGAAATAAGTTCATTTGGACTTCTAACTCAGCTAAAACATTAGGAATTTTTTTTTCCAACTATGCAGATGTCGTTTTAAATGAAAATATAATTCCAAAATTACAAATATTTAAAAATGTTCTTAAACAATGGCAACATCGGAAACTTACACTGCTGGGAAAGGTTACAGTTATTAAAACATTTGCATTACCAAAACTTATTTATCCACTGACAGTGTTACCAAATCCAACGGCAAATATACTTATTGATATTAATAATTTTATTTATAACTTCATATGGGATAATAAACCAGACAACAGTAAAAGAGCTAAAATGTCACACTCTATTGGAAACGGTGGAATTGCAGTCCCAAATATATTCTTACTTGTAAAATCTGTGAAAGCAAGTTGGATAAAGCGATATTTGGACTATAAAAATACTGGCTCGTGGAAAATATTCTTTAACAAAGCTTCAGAAAAGTTCGGAGGCAAATTAATATTCGAGTGTAAACTATACAGGCGTGCTCAATTGGGTTGAGATCAGGGCTTTTAGCGGGCCAGTCATCAATGAAATAAATGTTATTTGTAATAAGAACATTTACAGTGTTTCTAGCTGTGTGAGATGTAGCATTATCATGCTGAAAAGTCAAGATGTTGGCGTTGTTATGGAACAGAGGAATGACGTGGTGAGCGAGAATGTCATCGCGGTAACGTTGAGCATTTAAATTGCAATTAATGACGACTAATCATGGGCAATGGCAGCCCAAACCATGACAGAACCGCCTCCCCCGAAACAATCTCGTTCAAGAACACAACAGTCTGTATAGCGTTAATTCTTTCTACAGTAGACGCGCACCTTGCCATAAGCACGATGTAAATAAAATCTGGATTCATCCGGAAAAAGAACGGTATTCCAGTTAGTCTAGTGGGATTTCTGAAAAAAGGCCCTGCATAAGAATCAAGGGGCATTTTTGGGTAAATTTGGGAACCAGACTTTTTAGCATAATTCAGGTATGCTGAATCCGATAAACCCGGTTCCCAAGCGAAATTTTGAGTTTTAAGGGTCTAATTTGCATATTCAAAATGGCTGCCGAATCGCAAATTCGGTGCATTTTTCAAATCATTTTCTGCAATATCTCTGGAACTTGATATGCAAATATGTCAAATGAAGTGTCTATACCTATGTTTTCAGGGCTGAGAAAAAAGATTAAACCATTTTGGAAGTAATTAGTGTTGACGAACACTCGTAAATATGCAAATTAGCGGCCGCCATTACTGAAAGACCATTTTCATCCATTATTTCAGAAACTAGGGAACCAACTATGTCAAATGAAGTGTCTATACCTATGTTTTCAGGGTCAGGGAACACGAAAAATGCATTTTAAAGCAAGTATTGATACGCCTAGGCATACTCTCAAATATGCAAATTAGCGGCCGCCATTACTGACAATTCATTTTCATCCATTATCTCCGTAACTAGTGAACCAATTATATCAAATGAAGGGTCTATAACTATGTTTCCAGGGTCAGGGAAAATGATAAAGGCATTTTTAAAGCTAACGGTGATCAGCCTGGGCATATTCTTTAATAATTTAATTAAAATATATGACAAATAAATGAAGTCTTTCCCTTTTGTGAGGATCAGAAGTCTAGGTGGTTGAGATCAAATCCTGAGATCTACAAGTTTCAGATAATACAGTTCAGTTGACTAGACCATATTCATACACGGAGTTTGATCATTAATCTGCTGATGACATGCACACATTGCATCGTAACCTAGATTTGCGGCATTTACAATGACGGTTCCTGCATTGCTTTTGGCATGCACATGAAATCATCTCCAGGCAACTTTCTGGGATCGGCCACAATGACATTAGAATAGGCTGTAGTCCTGAATCAACACGTTTCCATCCCATATCCACCGGTGCCGGAAGCTGAGGTATCGCACAGTCAGCGTTTATCCAGACTATTGTTTGAAAGTGAACTCGCATCAAGTGGAATCGGAGAGCATCACTTGTCGGCGACATTGCCTCTGGTTTACCCGTCTTTGAAAACAGTATATGTCTTGCTGCATCAACAGAGTCTGTTTTGTGCACATTGTATATTCTGCATACAAAGGTTTCTGAAGATCGAATGGTCTCCTCTGTTAGTTCACCGTTTCCAAAGGTTCTTGAGTAGTTGATGGTGCTCTTTGAAGACTTTCCATGTTGACCTTTTGGTGTGATTTGCGATGTATGAAGTGGTGTCGCAACCAGTTAATGCATGATATGGAAACCGAGATGTTGCTGAATCTCTTGGTAAGTTGTTGAAAACAGCATCAATAGGTATATAGCGCCGTTTAATGCTGGTACCAGACATCATCCATAGATGCTCACATTGTTGGTCTACACGTGGAAAGTGAGCAACCAAAAATGCGAGAACATCAGTGTCTCGTGATGACACAACAACTGTATTAAACTGGCTGTGCACAACCTGTAACACCAACCGAGTGTCGGCTTCCTCGTGTGTGACTCTCAGTAGAGTCAAATCAGTTGTTATCTGTGATGACCTTACCTCAAGCTCCTCTCTGAATCCCCCAGCAACTATAATCTCCTTATCAACAGGTGCCTGAGAACACAGTTCCTCGGACAGAAATTGGGCAAGATCTACTTTATTGTCAGCAAGCGACAGAAAGTTCGTCCAGTTTTTTGGAAGAGGCACCTCACGTCCCTCAATAAGTCGTCTTATTGGTCGCGCTGTTTTCGTACGTCGTGTCCTTGTAGCACCCTTTATTGTCTCTTCTCTATACCTTTCGAACACAACGTCTAGCCGTTAATAATTGGACTCTGCCTTCAGTACTGCTCTTACGTATGTGTCGGCCAAATCCCCAAAGGTCACTGTATTGTCAGGCTTACCAAGAGAAACCACCAATGCTTGCCCATCAATGATGAGGCAAGACGATGATTCGTGAAGTTCAAAATCTTCGGGACATACGATGCCTTCAGTTAACTTCTCTGCGAGTACGGACTTGTTTCCTGTGCGCAACATACCATTAATTTCGGCAAGTGATACAGGGACTGGTAGAAGTTCGTGCTTAAGAACGGAAGGCAGGTCAACTGGACGACCTGCCTCGTAGGCAGTAACAAGGCGTTGGCGGACGTTTCTGTCAGCCCTAAAGATAGTTACCTTGTTTTTGTCTTTAGTGGCTTGACCACTTCATACAGAGATGCACAAGTTTTAGCATTACACCTGTGTAAGGAGGCATGTATGGGGACATCCGGCTTGTCACCTTGTTCAGGTACAATGATCCTCTGCTTAACGAATGTAATCACTTCTTCTTGTCCCAGTTTCTTGGCACAAAGTAACGAATTTTGGATTGCTTTGGTTGCTAGATCCTTTGTGGCGCGATTTTGTAATGACTCTGGTGAAACTGATGCAAACACCTTGAATTCCTGGAAGACTGAGATCAATGCATTCTCGTCGTCGTTGTCCCGCGTTTGCCGTGATTTGGTAGCCTCATTATGAACACGTGTACTGCCAGGACTGTGGTGGAACATTGCATTTGTTTCAGCTGATTTATGAGACCTCAGATTGTACGAAAGTGTCCATCTACAGAGCGCTGATGTTGTTTTCGTGATACCAATGATTCCATCTCCTTTCTTTCCTGTACCATGTATCCACTCCATGGCTTGGTCTGGGTCAACTTGATTAAACTTTTGAACAGAACGCTTGACAACAAAGTTGCCCCTTTGAAAATCTGATAACACAGGTTCTGGAAGTTGGTGCATCTCACCTAGGTACACTGGACCCCATCTTGCGTAATTCAGGTGATCATACCGCATGAAGTATGGCAACATCAGACTGAATGCGTAGAGATGAAGGTCCCAGATTCCATCACGCTGTGTGCGAGTGAACTGCAATATTATGGATACCATGTTCATGCAGCGCCATCAGAAGACAAAGTTCACATCATTGGATTTGCTCTCTATGAAATCCTGCAGGAGCCTATGAAACCGTTCTTCATTCAGACTTGTTATTAACTCCGGAATGCGTTCCTGGTCTTCATCAGCAGCCATTGCAGCAACACCATCGTGACATTCCTTGTCCGATTCTTCAGCATACAAGAGAAACTTTGGCAATAAAATCCGCCACAGGGCTTGCAATGTGAGTTTGTGAGCTCGCATCGCCTTGTTGTATGCTTTTCCTGTCATTACAAGCTGCACAGCACCCTCCCCAAGCAATCTACTCTCCAGCCACACCTCACTTAAACCAGATCCAGCCATGTGATCTCCTATAGCCTTCAGGAAGTTCATCGCGGTATGAAGTCCACCAAGACGTGGGATTAATTTATCCCGATAACTTTCGACTGACCACTTGAGTTCCATGAGTTTGCAGAATAGTGCTTGGTCCACTGTTATGACTGTATGCTCCTGGTCAAAATGTGAAGATATTGCCATGCATCTCTTCACAACTGTATTAAGTGTATCTTACTTATGAGCCGGGGCAAGAATTATGGGCAAGTATCCTACTGCTGTCTGCTCTGGTTCCTCGGAAGAGACCGCCTGATTGAATACAGTCCAAGACGGTTTTGTGTCGGAATCTTGACGTCGCAGAAAGAAAGCCATATCTGTTGCTTGTGCTTGTTTTATACATTCACTGTCTGCTACAGATTGTGTGAACCAGGCATTGTCAACAGGGACTGTGAATACTGGCGCACTGGTGGCAGGGTTTATATTGACAGGATACAGGTACTCAAGGACATTTGGTACCGTCAACGTATGTCTAGTGGTCAGTCTGAAGTTCAGCATCTGCTTTTTGTCCCCGTTGCCATACTGCCATTTGCGTTGCATGGAAAGTATTTTTTCCATCAAGTGTTTCGCACACTAGGCGATATTGCTCAGTAGAAAAAAAGCATGTTATAGGTTTCCTCAAGTTGGGAAATCTCTATATTTTATCATTGAGTATATAATATAAACACTTCATGCATTAGTCAATCATATATATTGAATGACATTTTGTTCTGTAGTTGTGGGCACTTGTATATTTGAGAGCATGCCAAGTGTTATCAATACTTGATTTAAAATGCCTTAATCGTATTCCCTGACCATGAAAACATAGGTATAGACACTGCATTTGACATATTTGGTTCCCTATTTCCGGAGATAACGGATAAAATGATTTTTTTTAGTAATGGCGGCCGCTAATTTGCATATTTGCGAGTATTTTTTAACACTAATTACTTCAAAAAAGGCTTTATCTTATTCCCTGACCCTGAATACATAGATACAAACATTTCATTTGACATATTTGCTTATCTAGTTCCAGAGATAGTGCAGAAAAATGGTTCAAAAAGTGCCCCAAATTTGCAATTTGGCGGCCATTTTGTTATTGCAAATTAGACCCTTAAAACCCAAAATTACGCTTGGGAACCGGGTTAATCGGGTTCAGCATACCTGAATTATGCTAAAAAGTATGGTTCCCAACTTTTACCCCAAAATGCCCCTAACATGCACATTTTCCAGAATTCCCACTAGGCTAAGTGTCGTCGTATCCAACGAGTGTGTAAACGTGCCCAATTAAGACGATTTACACGATGACGTTGTGTTAAAACGCACTCGACGTAAGGGCGTCGTCTTTGTAAACCGTTCCCTCGCAGACGATTACGAACTGTTTGCCCACTGATTCGGTTGTTATGAAGTCCATGTGTGTTAGCAGCAGTAGCAGTGGTAGTTTGGAATCGATTGCTCAAATGAGTGTTCATTATATAGCGGTCTTGACCACGCGTTGTAACACGCGGACGTCCACTATGTGGCAAGTCGTCGATGAGTCCCTGTCGTTCGAAATCGTTCGCGAAGATTTCGTATCGCTTGACAAGAACTCCCAACATGCCTTGCAACGTCTTCTGTTGCATCAAGCATGCCAATCGCACGTTCGCGGTAAATTATTGGGTATTCTTGCATACTAAAAATGCTACAATGTAAAAAAAATTTTTTTTTTTTTTACAAATTTCGGAGCGTTTTCGTTCACTTGACAACAATGTCAGTAAGACAAGCAAAACAAATTGACCGAATACTACACGGGACATGTTGAACAAATTATGCACGTTTAAATCGAGTTTCACGTTGTCGACGAATAACAGTGTAATAAAATTGTTAAAATTCATGAATCCTGATAACACAGGTTAAGGCTAATATTACCTGTCTACTAATTTAGACAATTATTTCTTTAACACAACAAACACTATGTGTACAAATCGGAAGTTTCCTTTTTTTGTTCAGTATATATACAATCTTAATTCAAACAATTTCTTGAAATATCACAAAATTATTGGAACATTCCAGATGAAATGAAGAAAAGAAATACAAAAGGCACAGCCAGTGAATGACGAAAATAAACAATTATTTACAAAAGTAGTAGATCTGAAAAAAGTAAATAATTTTTTATATAAACTTCAATTACAAGGTGAAATGTCACTCACAAATGCCGAAGATAAATGGGAACAAAGTATTTGACGTAACTTTCGACTGGAAGAGTATTTATATCTTACCTTTTAAGTCCACATTAGATACAACTTTAAGATGTTTTCAGTAAAAGCTTTTAACTAGTATTCTATCTACAAACGAACTATTATTAAGATTTGATATGAAACCTTCGAATATATACGATTTTTGTGCAAGTAATGTAGAAACATTGGAACATCTGTTTTGGGAATGCTCACACACACAATTGTTATGGAATGGAATTATAACCTTTTTGGAAAGAAATCAGATAAAAGTGAAGATACAAAAAAAAAATTGTTTCTTGGCATATCAAAAATATTACAGATATTAATACATTAAATTACATTATAATACCTTGTGAAACAATACATATTTTAAAATGAAATACGCCAATCGAATATCAACGAGTAATATGTTTTTTAATTACTTTAATAACAGATTAAAAGTAGAGCAAGAGATAGCCTTTTTAAAATTAGAATTTTTTGATAAAAAATGGAAAAAATTCTTAAACCATTGTTAATTTCTTAATCATTAGACCTTACCTTATTTTATCGAGTTTTAGTCCAAGATACATTAACTCTCTCCCCCGTCTCTCTCTCTCTCTCTCCTCTCTCACTCTCTCTCTCTCTCTTCTCTCTCTCTCTCTCTCTCTCTCATCTCTCTCTCTATTCCTCTCTCTCAGTCTCTCCTCCCTCTCTCGCTGTCTCGGACTCTCTCTCCCCTCTTCATCTCTCTTCCACTCCCCCCTCTTCTCTCTCTCCTCTCTTTGTTTTTTTTCTCTCTCTCTCTCTCTCTCTCTCTCTCTCTTTCTCTCTCTCTCTCTCTCTCTCTCTCTCTCTCTCTTTCTCTCTCTCTCTCCTCCCTCTCTCTCCTCTCTCTCTCTCCTCTCTCTCTCTCATCTCTCTCTCTCTCTCTCTCTCTCTCTCTCTCTCTTTCCTCTCTCTCTCTCTCTTTTTATAAAACCTAAAATATATTTTACT